>JAECUM010047620.1:0-29365 GCA_016617855.1 Megalonaias nervosa
AGTCCCTATAATTTCATTACTTTTATCTATGGTAGTTGGAATTTTGGGTACTGCGTGTACTTCTTCGGTTTTAAATAGTATCAATCAGCTGGGTGTGAGTCTTCCCGTATTTATTAGCGTCACGCAATGTTAAAGATAGTTGTTAATTTTGACGGTGGAGCCAAAGGATCTTGTGTGATTTTGTGTGGATAGAGCTATTATCGAAAGAGGTCTTCAATAGCCAAAGGAGGTACCTCGGTAGCCAGACTGACGAACACTCCGCTTTATATTCCTGATGCGCGGACGTGATGTAAAACATCCCCTTACACCAAAACTAACAATACCCATATCATAACCAAACAACATGGAATTCGCGGACCTAAAAGAAACACGTTCACTTTTTTCACCTACAAACACACCTTATTACCACTCCTACCTATCAAAACAACACATAGGGACTAACTTACAAGTCAGAGAAACGAAGTGCTTATAGGCCCACTTCTTTCTTTGCCACATAAAACATAAAAAACGAAATGCTTATAGACTCACTGCTATGTTTTAACCTACAGACAAACACAAAATTGTATGATTGGCAATTTGACTAGTATCTATTTTATAGAGTGTTGTGGTAGCCATGGAAAGGGCTGTTGTGTTGACTGGATGATGGCAATCTTTTGCCATCTAAGATAACCAGTCTGGCTGCAGGTTTTCCGAGAGGATAGGGTCTGCCTCTGCGGAAGGAGAAGGAGAACGCTTTCGTGTCCACACGACAGTCTACAAAGCCTCTGTCTGACTCCTACTGCTGTTGCTCTTCTCTCTGCTGTTTCTGAAGTCTGTACTTCTCCGTCCATTCTTCTTGTTCCTTCTTGATTTCTTCTCTGAAGACCTCTTCGATTAAGTCTTGGGCTATATTTAACATATTGACATTCTCTGTCTCATCAAGCTTGAGTATCAGGTTTTGCCTGATACGATGTAAATTCACATAGGCTTCATTCAGCTTAGCTAGTCTTGAAGGCATCTTCATCGGAGAACGAGTCAACCATGGATGGTCAGACTGGAGACTGTCGCGCATTATATGTCTCAAGCGCGGACGTGATAGGAAACATCCCTTCGATATTTTAGGTTGAGTCGGAACGCTGTGATAGCTGATTTTATGGTGAGTGATAAAGAGAAGTCAAAGAGCATGTATAATGATTAAAGTTTTTGAAAGCAAACGACATACATACTTTTTCCAAAACATAACATTTTTTATTTAACTCACGAACAACCAACAACTAACAATAAAACAAATTTTCAAAGAAAATATCTTTGACAAGGTTGACAACATTGTGAAATCATGTTAGGCTTCCACAAATGGAAGTCATTGGGAGATTGATGTACACTACCTTTCCTAGCTTAAGACAAGAGATAACGGTCACAAAACCATCGATCTACTTTTTCATCGTTTCTAAAACAGTCACGATCAAAATAAGTCACTACACGTTCTAAGGGATATCCAAGACTGCATTGGTGAAGAAAATACACACAATATTATCCACACACCATAGAATCTGTGTCTTATAATTTCACATTATTGAATCGTGTCGTCTGGGCATTTCTTCTCATGAAGTCGTTGATGTTGTCTTCCAAAGGCAGTAATCCATACGATCAAAATACTCCACACAGGCATCCTGGGGAAAGTAAACGGCTACCCAGTGGGTTCCTGGGAGGTGACTTTCGTCCGTGTTGATGACATAAGCTTGATGGTCTTTAGGTTTGCTATGAGGCAGTTCACCTTTAGCGTACACGACAGGATTCCAAGAAAAGGAATACTAAGAGGTTCAAAAGGTAATAAAGTTCCCAGGTATCCATTTTTGGGTGGTTTGGTTTTTCTTGTTTTTTGACAGGTAATGATAAGTCATCAATTAAATCCTGACTTTTTGCCTGAAAATCTCTGACAAGTAAATGTCTGTTTGCTTCGTCTTCGTACTCTGGGCCAAGAGAGATTCGATGCGACGTTAAGTTCGACATCAAAAGTGTTTTGATTTTGAGTGATGTTTTTGATTTGTATAAAGTGAATCATTTCCACAAAAGACACTTCCCAATGGGCTTCGTGATCCAATTGGATAGCTGGAGGTAATTTGGCCGTGAAACAGCATAAAGTATTGTGGGGAAACACGTCCATGGAACTGTCACTGGGTAACGTTACGGAATATTGTTTGTTCATAGTTCCAGAGTTCTGCTCTCCGAGGAGTCACTGGAGGTCTGAGGAGTGTCCAAAAAAGGATTGATTTTGTTGTTGTTGGGGTGGTAACTGTTGGAAGGGTGACTGATGTTGGATGCAAGTCTCACGTTGTTCCCGTTAGAAGAGTATTTCAGGGAAGGATTGGGAAGAAGATAACAGATGCAACTGCTCAGTAAAATGGTCCACAATCTTTTGTCTCCTTTTGTTGCAAACTAAAATTGGCAATGGCAGCATCGATGATACAATACGCCACAAAGATTTGGCAGAAAAAGACGCTTTGCGTTTTTGGCACACGTTCTCCACACCACACAAACAAGGGTTGTTTTTGTGGATCTTGCATATAAGAACTGGTTGAAGGAGTGGTCACGGTTGCAGTGGTTAAGGCTGTGTTGAGGGCATGATTGTCACTTCTTTTTATAGTCGATGACTTGCGAAGCGTCGATCCAAGAATAAAAACAGGGAGGATTTCTTTTTCAACATACTTTGACTTCTTTGACACGTCGTTTTCCCACTTTACGGGTTCTTCGATCAAGAATGCTTTCGATGTCGTACACTTCGTCTTCTTTTTTGGTCACTCTTTGTAAGTCGGGCAAGTAAAACGTTCCTTTTAACACTTCCCTGTTCATGTCTTCCAATTTATAGGCGGCAGGATGACGGCACTCACTCGTCTAGTGACACGAAACAAATCCGTGGTCCAGTTGGGTATGTAACCTTTGTCGAAAGTGCGTTTGGTTTTGCCAATGCGCACCCAATCTCCCGTCCTCAACACTCCACCTTTATTTGGGCAGTCACAGTCTGGAAGGTACCAAACAGGCCCTCAAAGGCGGTCACTTCGTTGGCTGGAATCACTTCTTGGAGCGCACATCCGATGCTCCGATGGTAAGATTGGTTGTAGGCTTGGACCAGGCGCGGTAAGACGTCGATATACTTGAGAGTGTGTTAATCTGTAAAATATTTCCACGTGTGTTCTTTCAAGTTGCGTTGAAAACGTTCCAAGATGCAGGCTTTGGTTTTGGGATTCTCGGTGGTGATAAAAATAAATGTCTCGTTTCTTCAATTCTTTTTGGAAAGTTTGGTTCAGAAATTTGATGCCTTGGTCTGTTTACCATAAAAGAGGGTGACGACCACTTTGTTTCAACACCAGTGTTAGGGCTCGCACTAACTCAGTACTCGATTTGGAAGTCAATGGTACGACCCTGGCAAATTTGGAAAAGACGTCGATGACACAAAACAAATATTTGTAACCACAATTGTAGGTGGTCAAATGAGAGACATCGGCTTAATCTGCTTGCCATTGATAATCGATGTCCTCCACTCGGGTGCGACTTCTGGAAAATTTTCTTCGAATGGGATTGTGTAAGGTGTACGTGGCTTGTTTTTTTAACCATCGTTGCACTTCAGGTCAACGGACACTCTTTAGTCGGGTTTTGGCAGCACGATACAATTTCTGAACTCCTCCATAACCTGGAGGATGGTCTGGATCGTAGTAAATGCTGGCTAACACATTCTCCATCAGGACATTTTTAATAAGTCACCCACTCTTCATGGATGCTACTCTGGATGGGGCGAGGTGGTAGTTTGAAAACGGCTTTACGTGTCCGATGTGCCACGGGAGTAGTGGTGGTGGTGGTGGTGTTGGTAATGGGATGGCTTTTGTCGTCTTTTGCTTTTCACTTTTGGTTACCCTTCTTTCGTTTTGACTTCTGTCGAAGGAGGAATGGACATCATCTTCTTAACCCAAGCTTTAAGTTCTTCTCGTTGGGGTGGGAGGGAAGGGGTCAAGAAGGACTCTGCAATCCTACTAGGGACGGGAACTGCTGGCGGTGTTTGAAAGACTTCTCATGCCTCTTCTTCCTCGTTCTTCCTTGGGGCTGCGTCTGTCTTGACTGCTGTGGTGGTTGTGGTGGTGATGATGAACTTTTCATCAGGACCTTAAAGTAGTATATGTAGTTGATGATCCTTTCTCAGAGACCCCCTGCCCCCCAAAACGTTGTATGTTAACATTTTTGTCAGCAGTCCTTTTTAGCTCAAAATGATGGCTTTTACATGATAACACATTTTCTGACAAAAATATGCTTTGTGGGCAGGAAGGGTTTCTGAGATAGGATGCATCAACTACATCTACTACTACGTACTTATTAGTCAAAATGTTATATTAAACGAATGAAATATTATATATGTAATGTCATACTCAACCAGACATGTTGGATTTGATCTAACAAATAGATTTTGTAAAAGATTTATTTCGATCAAAGCAGCGTCAGCATATACTGGTATAAAACCTAAAATAATAAGCGATTGCATTAAAAATGTAGGCTATCATATATCGCCGAAATATGGGCCAGTATGGTTATTCGCGACTGAAAATGATATGAGAATAACGGGATGGGCAGATGATGTGATGACATTTATCGATAACATGGTTGATATATTATTTGATAAAGCCACACAAAATTAAACATCTACTTTTATTATAATCTTTTTCGTATTTGCTGACTCTCATTGGCAGAATATCTGTTAACATACTATCAATAATGCGGAACTCGCGTATTAAATCGTCCATATCATATTTTATACCACGCAAATAAGATCGAATTTGATCAAGTAATTTTTTATAAGTTATACTTGCTGTTTTGCAAGCATTTTTTTAGTCGCGAGTCGAGGTTCAACTTTTTTACAAGCTGCTGCAAGAGAAACACCGACACCAGATATTATTAACAAAAACGGATTTAATGATGCGCCACTTGAAATTATACCAGAGCCGGTCATTAGCAGCGGTAGATATGATATCACTCGCAGTATTTTTGCATAATATTTGTAACATTTTTTGACGCACCAAAGATTTTTATGATAATATCTGTAATATTGCATTAAGGCGTCAGCATCTTGTTTGGGAATGTTTTCTGAAATATGATTAAAATCGACTATATTTTTTTTCATTATATAACATTTGTTTATATACCATTATTAAAGTAACTAATTCGGGAGTTTCAGATACAAACTCAATACACCACCAATAAGTCGCTGCGGTTAACTTTTTATCATCCGCTATCAGCATAAACGTTTCCTCGATATCTTTGTTTAACACTATAGACACAATTCCAGAAAAATCATCGGTTGAATGACGCCATGGAAATGTGGTAAATATACTGAATTTTGCACTGCTAAACACAGATAATCTATATACACCAGTGACTTCTGCGATATGTTTAAGTGTTATTTTGCTGCGACCATGTTGCTTTTCCTGATGCGACTGTGTACACGATATTGTTAGCTCGTCCGTGTGGAATTTTAACGAGATTAGTTTTTTGAATAATGTTAGGAATGCCACTAATGATATCGTTGAGTCTTGTGTTAATGTCAGCGAGATTAATAATAACAGTTGGTGGAGTTCCAAAAAATTCCTTAATAGATCAGTTTACATTTCTACGAAAATTTAGAAATGTTTGTACATGATTAATATAATCAGTTCTAAATGCGGCAATTCCATCATTGATTGTCGTTAACGAAGTCGTTATTCGAATTTCCTTATCGCGACGTATTTTTTAGTTGCGGCGTCGAAATCTGTTTCTGGTGGTCTGAGATTACTAATACCATTATTGTTCATATTGAGAAATGCAAACATAATACCACCGCGCACTGACACGTACTTAGATTCTTGATCGTCGACGTATTGTTTCGTTGCTGCGTCTGATTCTGCGGTTGGATTTCCCAGATATGTAATTTTTTTTTCCTGACATAACAATGTCACCAGTAAATACATCGCCAGCTTTCCTAACATAATCATTAACGGACTTGCCCGAATCTTGTATTTTACCTTGATCGGCAAAAGTAACTATATTATTGACAGCCGCGGTGGGAATTCGTATAAGTACATCTGATAGTTGTATATTACTCGTTTTTAATCGTCCTTCTTTATCTTGAAAAATAACAACTTCATTTTGATCGACACTTGTGATATTTAATAAATTAGTAATTTCATTTTTGAGCTGATCAAGAGTTGCGTATTTAGATAAGTCACCTTGCTGAGCAGACGATGAATCTCCTACTAATGTTCCAAATTTTGAGTAAAAACTCATTATTTATTTACTGCTTGACAAAATTATATACCATAAAATTATATAATGGCAAAATCGTCCATATTAAACTTTGATACAGAGCGGTTGGTGAAACATAAACATAACAATGAACTTCCAGATTGTCATTATCTTATAGTTGGTAGAACTGGATCGGGCAAAACAAATTTGCTTATGAATTTACTTTTAGGAGATAATTTTAACTACGATCGCGTTTATATTTACACAATTAATCCGCAGCAAGATAAGTACGAGCTGCTTAACAATTATAATGACAAACTTCGTGACGACCTTGAATCTGGCGAAGATTTCTTTATTATCAAACAACCGGAAGAACTTATTCCAGTTAATCAACTCGATTCGTCCGAACACAAAATAGTTGTTTTTGACGATATTCCGCTAAACAATGAAGAAATGAATAAAATCAGATCGTATTTTTCACTGTCGCGAAATAAGAAATGTAATTCTATTTATCTCGCTCAAGGATATTATAATGTCGACAGATTTATTAGGCGAAATACTGGTTGTTTTATATTATTTCCAGGACTTGACAATGTTGACGTTAGAAATATCGCGAACGAACAATGCGGCGACGTAACAAAAGATAAATGTATTGAACTGTACCGTCAAGCAACAGCAAATAGATATGATTTCTTTTTGTTCGATAAGTTAACGAGTGATAAGAATAAAATGTTTCGATGTTGTATTGAAAACTATCTACAATAATTTTTATAGAAAATAGTATATAATTAATGGAAAAACAAGCAAAATATAGAAAACATATAGAAAATCTAAAAAATCTTGCGCAGTCTCAGGCAAAATTTAAACAGCTAGTACAGCAAGCACGGCGCGGTCAAGTTGCTGCAGCAGAAACAGCAGCAACCGCTCTCAAACCAATTACTGAAGCATTACTTGGAAAACAACCTGAAACTAAACCACTATCAGAAGAAGAATTTAAGCAACTACAGGAAAAAGGTTTACTCGGATTAGTTAAAGAACAACAAGAAGCAGCTGCTGGAAGAATTATTGAGCGATCTGATGCGGAAAAAAGAAAATTAGCTGAGGCACTTGTAGCAAATATAGCTGATCCTGCTGCGAGACAAGCTGAAATAAATCGGCTAATAAATAATCCGCTGGAAATTGAACGAAGATTAGCAGTATTAACAACACAAGACATTAAAAATATTATAACAAATTTATCAGGAGAAATAAAAGATATTAAAGAGGAACAAAACAGATTTGGCGAGTTTACTGTAAGGTTTATGGGGGTTGAAGAGAAAAGACAATGGTTTATAAAAAAAGCAAATGATGCGATAACAGAAGGTGAATACAATGAATTTTTAAAGAAAGAAAATATAAAAGATATTGATAATATAAATAATTGGGACGATGCAGAATATAAAGCATTAATTAAAAAATTAATTGTAATAAAGGATGACGGTGCTACTGCTAAAAATGAGTTAAACGCAGCCATAAGAGAAGAAGATATGCTTCCACTTTATGATAGAATAAGAAAAGGAGTTATTGCTTTCATGTTTGGAAAAACAACAGAAAACAGTAGAAAAAAACCTTTCGGTACGGGTTGGAATTTTAAAAGAAAATTTGAAGTATTCGATAAAACTCGTACAGAAAAATATAGAGAAGAAATAACAGGAACTGGAGTCAGAATATTCGCATCAGTTACTGAAATGATCGGCAGATTAATGCTATTGATATCATCAAAAGAAGCAGGAACTGTTGGTGCTGAAATCGACAATGAAATCATCGACATACTTGATAATTTGAGATCGAGAAATTTATTAGCATCTGACGAATACGATACTTTGCACTGCGGCTTAATCGCGGCGACTTAATTTTATAAAAATATAATAATAAATGTCAGCGACGCTATTATTCGATTCTAGTCAATCTGATAAAGATAGCGCGAACTTTTCAGTAAAGTATATTCCGCCAATAGAACTAGATCGTGAAAAACAATACGAAATTGGATTAATTTCATGTACTTGTTGGAATGCTATGGCTAATGTAAAAACTGGAGTAAATGATGAGTTTTCATTTATAAATGCCCTCGACAACACTTGGAAAAAAGCCAGAATTCTGAAGAACGGCGTAGAGGTTGCTAAGGTGAATTTTGAAGATGTTAATAACAAAGTAAACGAAATTCGCGCAGCAGCAATTCTAGAGAGCATAGAACCTAAATTTGATATTACTGTTATATATCCACCTAAAACTCAGCCTTGGACATCATTTAAAATTCCGCAAAGCGCCTACAATATAACCGACCTAAATAAAACAATAAAAGAACTTATAACAGAGAATAAAGGAAATGCGGATGATTTTGAGCTAGCACCGAATTATAATACATTGCGAGCTAGAATAAAAGTAAAAAATGGTTTTATAGCTAGTTTTATATCACCAACAAGCATTGCATCATTGATAGGATTTAAACATGAAAATTATCCTGGTCTTATTGATACTCCTATAACACATGACGGTGAATTTCCAGTAAATATAACTGATGTAAACACGATATTAGTAAATTGCTCGATCGCGTCTGGTTCTTATTCAGCTAAAGGCAGCAAAGGGCAAACTATATACAGTTTTTCGCCAGAAGTTCCACCAGGGTCTCTCATGCAAATCAGTCCGCGTCATATTATTTATTATCCGCTAAATGTTGAAAATCAAATAACAGAAGTAAATATGCAATTGACGGATCAATCTGGAAGACAGTTGGATTTGAATACTGAAGTTGTAACTTATTACGTGCACCTACGCGTTGCGTAGGCGAACAACAGTAAACATATTTTTTGAAAGATTTGACAACAAAATTATACAACCTCAGATATATAATGAAACAGAAAAAAGTTTACAGAAGAAAAATAGTAGGAGGATTTTTCGGAAATATATTTACTAAAATTGTTGAAAATGTTCCAGGATTAGCTCGTAAAGTTGCGCCAATTGCACTTGACGCGGGTAAAGCTTTTGCAACTGGAGCTGCATCTGCTGCTGGAACTGCAGTGGGACAAAAAATATCTGATAAAATAAAAGGCGAACCTAAGACGCAAGCCGCAATCAAGCAAGTTATTTCAGAAATCGCACCAACAAAAGAAACCCAACGCGCAATGATAACAACAACAAAAAAACTTTTATCACCGAAGGGCGAGCAGATTATACAAAATTTGATATCTAAAGTTACAGCGCCGCAATAATTTTATATAACCTAATAAAATAAAAAAATGTCTGTGAAAAATTATCTCGATTTTGCAGAAACTTATGACACAGACAACACAGTAACGGAATTTGAGTATGTTGAATATCTTGATGAAAATTCTAACGAACCTAATAAAACTGGTGTTAGAACATTTAATACCAGAGATGAGGACGTATTTCTACTGCCTCACAAAGCAATGTTAGAAGTTCGTGGTCGGATTATGACGGTAGCTGATCCACCTGGCGCAATTGCAGCTAACGTAGAAGTAGCTCTTATAAATAATGGTTGGTGTTTATTTAAAAGTGCTCGATATCAGCTGGCTAATCAAACTGTCGAAGATATTTCAAGTCACTTACAAGTTGCAAGTACCATCTTAAATATCGTTTCGTTTTCTGACGATTACTCCAAATCAACTGCAACTAATATGATGTGGTTTAAAGATACTGGAACTGCAGATGTGGGATCTGTAGAATTTATTCCAAGGACAGCAGTTATAGCTAGAGCTAATGCTGATGGAAGTGCTGCAAATGTGAGAAATTTTCTTATTCTTTATGCTGGTTCTCTTGGTATAGCCGCACCAGCTGCAGCAGCTAATGCAGACGCTACAAGAATCTCACTTACTGCTGCTTGCAATAATCTTAATATAACACCACCAGCTGGTGGTGATGACGGTACTGCGATGTTAGCTTTAGTTAACGCTAATATAGTAAGTTTTAAAAGTGTACGTTATAATGAAGGTTATGCTAAGAGAAAAGCACTCGCAGCAGCATCACGTCAAATTACAATGATGTTGCCGCTAAGTACAATACTTGGCTTTTGCAGGGACTATAATAAGTATTTCGTGGAGTTAAACATACGCTTATTTTAGATCGAGCAGAACAAAATGATTGTTTTCTCAGATTTGGTGGTGCTGATGTACAATTTGTCATAAACAAACTTGCGCTGTGGATGCCACGAATAACTCCATCAGTCACTAAAACGTTAGAATTAGATAATATGCTGGAAAAACGCACGAATAAAATTCATTTTCAGCAACATAAAATATATCAAACAGCAGTTCCAAATACCACAGACTACACGTGGCGAGTCACAACAACATCGAGTGAACAGCTGCCGCGTCAGTTATTCGTTGTATTCCAACAACAAGCTCGACGTGGAAGCCAACTACAAAATAATGCATTATTTAATAACGCTAATGTTAGACGAATATATGCCAGAATAAATTCAAAACAATATCCAGAACGAGCGATCGAATGCAATTTTGCAGATGACGCTAATAAAAACATTACTAGACCTTACATGACCTTCTCGACTCAATGCAGAAATATCAAGATACTGGAGACGGGACTCAGATATCAGTAGAGGAATTTCGTACACTTTATCCGATATTTTACTTTGATGTTAGTAAACATAGCGAGCGAGCTGTGGACAGCACAGCTGATATTGAAATTACTTGGACACTCGGAGACGCTCCAGCAGCGGCATTAAACGTATATGCGTTAGTGATAAGCGACAGATTTGTTACAATCGACTCTGTCGGAGGTAAAATGACAATACAAGCTTAATCTGTAATCGTTATATAAGATGACAAAATATATTAAAAAAGAAATACATTTAACTGATGGCCAAGTCAAAAAATTAGCAGCTACTGTTGCGAAGCGGAGGCCGGTTTCATTGAAGGTCAACCCGAGTGCTTTGGGGACTTTAACAACATTATTGCTAACCAAAAATCAAGCAAATAAATACGATCGCAAAAAACCTTTCGTTTTAAATTTAAGCGCTGCACAAATAACTGCGATGTCAAAACATGGCGGTTTCTTCGGTCCGGCACTATCAGTAATAGCCAAAACATTACTACCTAAAATTTTGCCAGTGTTAGGTACATTAGGGCTAGCAACAGCGTCTGGGGCAGTATCTGGCGCATCAGAAAAGGCAGTTAAAGGTAGTGGAATTGTCAGAAACTGTTTCTGGCGGTGGTATAAAGAAAATTTTTGTATGAAGATTGAGAACAATTTTTTGTCTAAAGATTAAATATAATGCCTAAACGAAAGACGACGCGAAAAAAGACAACGACGAAAAGAAAAACGACGACGAAAAAAAAGACACAAGGTGGATTTCTTCCAATAGCCCCATTACTGGCAGGATTGGCGGGAAGTCTACTGCCGGGGTCTGTTAGGACGAGGAAGAGGACTAATGCTGCCAGGAACAAGGAGATAAAGTCGCCGGCTCCGTTAAGTAATTTTGATATACCTGAAGAACTTAAAAAAGTAAAAAAATTTCACGGAGTTTATTCCAAAGATTAACTTACAGCGATTGCATCGCCAGCGACATCGTCGCTGGGTTCTTGCGTAATAAATATACAAGATTTTAATGACGGATCTGGTACACATTGGGTAGCTGTTTTTGATAACAACTATTTCGACTCGTTCGGAATTCCACCAAGTGACGCGGTAAAAAGATATATGAGTAAAAACAAAATAATAAATTATTCGTCTAATCAGATTCAACCAGTTGGAACTTCCGCTTGTGGATATTATTGCATAATGTTCATTAAACAGATGACCAAAAATCCAGATTTTTTAAAATTTATTTTGCAATTTGACAAACAACCCTCTCACGCTAATGATGAGATCGCGATTAATTTTGTATAAACTCCTTGATATAACAATGTCAACATATTGTCTCAAGTGTAAAACTAAAACAGAAAATAAAGACGAAAAAACGGAAAAAAAGAAGAATAATAGAATAATGCTGAAAAGTATTTGCGCAATTTGTGGAAAAAGAAAAAGTATGTTTTTTCCAGCAACAAAGTCCGGGGCGGGCTGTCCTGACGTTATGTTAGTAGACGACTAAATAAATAATGACCTGCAACTGCGATGCAGATAGAGATTTATGTCTCGAGCAAAATAAAATTGTTACATATTGCCAGAAATGCAACAACAGAGAAATAATTGGAACGGGTATAGATATACATAAATTGATTGGCAAACTGCCGAAATCGAAAGGTGGATGGGCATTGCCAGGCCATAAATATACCGGCCCGTGGAATCCGCTTGATGAGCAACTTGACGAAAATGATAATCCGCTGCCAGGACAGGAACCTTACAATCAGGTTGACGCAATAGCGATGCGTCATGATATCTGCTACAGAGATATTGAGCAACCTAGTGGCGAAACAAAACACAGCTGCGACAAGTAATGTTAGACGAACTTCGCGAAATGAAACCAGTAAATATGCGAGAGCGTGTTGACCGAAGACTGGTACAGGGTATTATTGGAGCAAAATATAAACTCGGACTCGGAGAGTCTGGACTAGGTAGAGACTTATATGATGACCCAGCGACAACATCGCTTGCAGTCGAACTACACAGACCTAAAAGAAAAGTTTCCACGACGCAAGGTTGTAGCAAATGCCGTTGATGACATTTGGGCGATAGATTTAGTTGATATGTCAAATCTAGCTCAGTTTAACGTTGGCGCTGATGGCGCTCCAAAGAAATACTTGTTCAATGTTGTCGATGTTTTTAGTAAATATGCATTTAGTGTACCGGTTTCGGATAAAACAGGGACCTCAACAATTGACGCGCTAAAGCATATAATAACTACTACAGAAAGAAAGCCGAATAGAATCTGGACCGATCACGGAGCAGAATTTTTTAACAAAAAGTTCGAGCAGTTTTTGGAACAAAATAACATTAAAAAATACGTTACTTGAAATGAGGGGAAAAGCGTCATTGTCGAGCGATTTAATCGCACGCTTAACGAAAAAAATCATAAGTATTTGACAGCTAAAAACACGAATAAATACATCGACAACTTACAGAAAATTGTTGACGAATATAATAACACGAAACATCGAACCACTAAAATGTCACCAAATGACGCGATTGCAAATCCAATACTAGCTAATGAAAACATGTACCGAAGACATAAATTTAAAGTTGGTGATAAAGTTAGAATTTCATTGACGAAAAAAACGTTTGAAAAGGGATTTACGCCGAACTGGAGCGAAGAAGTATTTGTTGTTGATAAACTACTTTTAACAATACCAGTTACATATTCGTTGAAAGACTTATTCGGAAAACCTATAACTGGCAGTTTTTACGAGCAAGAACTTCAGAAAACAGAACAAGATATATTTGTTATTGAAAAAGTTATTAGAAAGCGCGGCAACAAAAGTTTAGTTAAATGGCGCGGATATATCGATAAATTTAATAGTTGGGTACCAACTAAGTCGATTGCATCGACTGACTGAATAATATTATTATAAATTTGCTCGTATTTTATTAGTACTGACCTACATTTTACTGGTTTACATAAAGAAATTAAGTGTAATTTTCTCGCATCATCGACTGGCATTAAATTAAATATTTTAACAAAAATAAGATCGTATTTTATGTTTCTTTGTTGTCCCGGTACTTTTACGTTTAGAAAGGGCCTTATAAGTTGCCAAAATATTTGGTGCTCGGCAACACTAAAATTATATTTTAATATTTTTTGGCAATGTGGTACTTAACATCATATCGACCAGTTGTTGGTCTACTTAAATGTTTCTTGCTAACAACAACATCATCTTCGTCATCGTCATAGTTATACAAAATATCATTTTCAATATAATCAGCAAATCTGTCGTCGGTGATATTTTTTAATGTGACATTAGGAACTGAAACAAAATCTTCCGAGTAAAGTTGAGCTAATCTCTCGATTAAGCTCATTATTATAATAATCTTTTTATCGAATTAATATATAATATGGAAATAAAATATCATTGTCGAGTTAATATACTAAACAAAAAAGAATTAGCCGAAGCAGTTCGAAATTGCTTGCTGGGATATAATTTTCATTTTGTTGACGTTATGATAACACTGGGCGAATCTGATAAATTTTTGTTAACAGCAGCGGATAAAATAAAACTTGATACAAATAAAATAATGACGTTACGATTAAATCGCGATGACATAATGGAATTTGGTCATAATTGTCTTTCTCGTAATGATATAGAAAATATTATTAATTATCGTATCTAAAACTAAATCTGTCAAATGTCACCATCGACGTTGTTGATCTTCTTTTGTCGTCGGCGACATCTTTTACTCTAGCTGAATTAATTTTATGATATTTTGCTGAAGATGTTATTGATTTAAATTTCATTTCTTCAGACGTTTCCAGATTTATCGAGATAAATGATTTAGAATATCTAGCACCACCAGTATCTCCTCTTCTACTATTTTCTTGTTGTGTAACCAAATCTAAATTTTCTACACGATTATCGGTTTTAATTTTGTTAATGTGGTCGATAACTAAATTATTTGAAATAACACCATGAAAAGTTTCGTAAATAAATCTATGAGATTTGTAATTGATTTGATTAGTGTTTGATCCACGTACAGTTACTTGTAAATAACCATCATTATTCAAACTTCCAATAACATTTTTAGTTTTTCTGTATCTAATAATTCCCTTATCATTTGCCTCGTATAGGTTAAAGATTGGATGAGATTGATATTCGTTTTGTAAGCCTAAATTTTCGATATTATCATCAGCAACTGCGCCATTTGCTCTATATACTCGCTGTCCTTCTGGAATATCACCGACAAACAAGGTATAAATAAAATCTTTTCTAAACATTTCAATTCTTCTTGTAACATTACCTTTCACTGAAATTAAGATACCAATCGGTGTTGGTACGCCAATAGCTTTTTCGGTTGCTATGTTGATAACAGAACCTAATGCATTTCCAGCATATAAGTTATACTTCGGATGTACATGATACTTCTCTTGCTCTTCCGCTGTCAGTGGTAGATATCTCAAGATTTCTGTCATTATATATATACAAAATTTTTTCATATCTCTAATTAAAAAAATTAAAAAATTTCAATTAAATAAACAATATTACTATATACATATAATGCTGAAATTGCGAGACATTGCTAAAAAGAGCATTATCAAATCCGAAAAAATTGCTTCAGCATTTTCAGGTTATGATAACAGTTACAAACTCGACGATCAGACCATATTAGCTAATTTTAGCTCTACAAATTTATATCATCTTTTACAACCTGTTATAGCTCAAGAACTTGCGGCTCATAAAAGCATCAAACTCATAGTCCAATATCATACGATTTTATCAAAGTTACACTCAGTCGAAGATGTACTTGACGTAATTTTTGAAACAAAAAGTTTTGAGAGCGAAATCTCGGAGCCCTATTTAACAGCTAAATCTAGAAAAATATTAACTGGAACAAACATTGCCATGGTCGCCGATGAAATACATCAAGAAATAAACAAAAAACTAGAAGAATTTACTTCGTCAGGGTCAGGTTGGAAATTCGAAATGATAAAAGCAGTTTTATTTCACACAGCAAAATATAACGTACTTCGCGGTAATTTGTACGTCGATCTTCCTCAAAAAATTAAGAACAAAAAGTGCTGTATAAATGTCAAAAACAACGATGACAAATGTTTCCAGTGGTCTATTCTTTCCGCAATGTTTCCCAAAGAACAAAATTCCGATCGCGTCAACAAGTATTTTCCGCACAAGAACGAACTAAATTTTGATGGCATCAACTTTCCAGTAGCAGAAAATAATATACCAAAATTCGAAAAACAAAACGGTATCTCAGTAAATGTTTTCGGACTAGACGAGAAGGAAAATGTTTACCCTAGATATATCTCAGAAAATGCTTCGCAAAAGACAATAAATTATTATTTTTTCAGGGACATTACTGTTGGATAAAAAACTTTAACGGATTAGTTGGCGGACAGTACAGTAAAAACAAAAACAAGAAATATTTCTGTTATAGATGTCTACACGGCTTTACTAAAAATGAAAGACTGCAAGAGCATCTCAAATATTCCGTCAACGTTCAAAAAATAACTATGCCTAGCGAAAAAGAAAAAATATTAAAATTTAAAAATTATAATCATAAACTAAGTATTCCTTTTGTTATTTACGCCGATTTCGAGTGTCTACTCGTTCCCGTGGCTGGAGCAGAAAATAATCCAAACAAATCAAGTACCAGAAAAATACAACAGCATATTCCTTGTGGTGTAGCTTATAAAGTAGTTTGTTGCGCCAGCGATAAATTTTCATCTCCGATGAGGTTATATAGAGGTGAAAATCCTGCCGTGTGGTTACTAAAAAATTTAATAGACGAAGTTAATACAATTTCTAACAGATTACTTAGAACAGCTCCGATCAGAATAACGTCTAAACAACAACTCGACTTTGATGAGGCAGTTAATTGTCATATTTGCGAACAGTTGCTGGGGGACTCCAAGGTGCGAGATCACCGTCATTTGACCGGCCAATATCGTGGAGCAGCTCATAACAGCTGCAATTTGAAATTTCATGCTCCAGATTTTATTCACATAGTTTTACATAACTTTCGTGGCTATGACAGTCACATTATTGTAGAAGCTTTTGGTGATAAAAACATTAAAGCTAAACTATAATTGAATAACGTGATAAAATGTATTCCAAATAATTTTGAAAAGTATATGTCGGTGACCCTCGGCAAATTACGCTTTATCGACAGCATGCAATTTATGGCAGCATCATTAGACGAGCTCGTTAAAGGCTGCAGTAATTTCAATAATCTGCGCAGCTGCTTCGGTGAAAACTATGTCGATCTGACAAAAAAAGGTATCTTTCCTTACGAATATCTCGACGATTGGAGCAGATTTAATGAAACTTCTCTACCTAGCAAAGATAAATTTTACTCGCAGCTCAAGAATGAAAACATCAGCGACGACGAGTATAAATATGCACAAGATATGTGGAATAAATTTGCCTGTAAAACATTTGGCGATTATCACGATTTATATCTGAAAACGGATGTATTATTGCTAGCAGATATTTTCGAGAATTTTCGTCAGGTTAGTCATGCAAATTACGGATTAGACCCCTGTTGGTATTATTCTGCTCCGGGGCTGTCTTGGGACGCTCTACTAAAAACTAGCAAAATAGAATTAGATCTCTTAACAGATGTCGATATGTTTAACTTTATTGAAAAAGGCATCAGAGGCGGAATTAGCGTCATAACAAAAAAATATGCAGCGGCTAATAATAAATATTTGAAAAGTTATGATAAAAATCGTCCGTCGAGTTACATTATTTATTTAGATTGTGTGAATTTGTATGGGTGGGCCATGTCACAGTCAATGCCTTACGGTGGTTTTCATTGGATAACTTCAAACCAATTTCTTAAAGAAACTGAAAAAAATCTTCCGAAAGATATTTCATACTTTGTTGAAGTTGATCTAGACTATCCCAGTTCGTTACACGATCTACATAACGACTATCCGTTTTGCGCAGAGTCGATGACGATTGATTACAGTTTATTATCGCCTGAACAACGAGCAATGACAACGGCAAAAAGTTCTATCGTTAACAAGTTAGTTCCAAATTTGTTAGATAAAGAAATTACGTCATGCATTACAAAAATCTAAAGCAAGCAGTAGATGCTGGACTAATTCTGAGAAAAGTCCATCGCGTGTTAAAGTTTAATCAGTCGCGGTGGATGGCGGATTATATTGACCTAAATACGAAACGTCGTGCCGTAGCTAAAACCGAATCTGAGAAAAACTTTTTTCAAGTTAATGAACAACTCAGTGTTTGGTAAGACTATGGAAAATATACGCAGGAGAGTTTCGATTGAGATCGTTAATGATATCAATCGCAGAAATAAATTAGTTAGCGACGATGGTTTTGTTAGTATGAAAATATTTAATGAAAATCTTGCCGCAATACAACGACGAAAGACAAATTTAAAGTTAAATAAGCCAATCTATGTTGGTGCAGCTGTACTTGATATATCAAAGTGGCTGATGTACGATTTTCATTATAATTTTACCAAAAAAATGTGGCCAGATTCAGAGTTGCTATTTACTGATACTGACTCTCTGGTATATGATATAAATTGTGAAAATGTCTATCAAGATATTTACGATAATAAAGATTTGTTCGATTTATCAGATTATCCAACTTGTAGTGAATTTCATGATAATTCTAACAAGAAAGTTATTGGAAAAATGAAAGATGAGTTTATGTTTGTACCGGTAAGAGAGTTTGTTGGACTAAGAAGCAAAATGTATGCTGTCATATTAGATGACAATAAACTGACCAAGAAAGCTAAAGGTATCCCTCGCGGATATGTGAAAAAGATGATGCATTTTGAGGATTTCAAAGCTGCTCTTAACAATAGCGTCAGTTTTATTAAAACCAATGTAATGAGGACTAATTAGCATAAGCTTGAAACGAATACAATTATAAAACGTGGACTAAGTAATTTCGATGATAAAAGGTATTGCAAAGACGGACTTAATACTCTCGCGCTTGGACATTATTTAAGTAATATTGTCTAAGCATCAGAAATAATGTTTTAAAATTTAACATTAGCCGATGGAGTTAATAGCACAATTAAAAAAAATAATGGTCAATAACCAACAATTATCATTTGAACTTAATGATGAAGTTTCAGGTATTTGTTTTAGTAAATTTGATAGAATAAAACTTTCTCTTATTAGAGCAGACGATAGCGAGTATTTTCCGTATCTTGAAAAATTACGAGACGAGCTTGCACAAAAATATGAAAATTTACACGATCCAATAAGCCAAGGTCAGTACACAAAAATCATCATAGACTTGGACAGGTCAAAAGTTTTTGCAAAAGGTAGCAAATATCTTCTAAGCAAATTAGCAATGAAAGAGCTATTCGAAAGTCGCCGTAAGGTATCTGGCAAAATTAAATTCCTGTTATATAATCATGATAGCACATTATACTTAATAGCTAGCGTTGAAAATATTGTAGTGGGTAATGAAATTCTTTAAAAAAATTACTGTATTTTTGTTTAGGTTTCATCATTTTTTACAACAAAATGTTTGATCTATGGAAACAGATACATCCCCCATTCTGTGAAAAATATATAGAAAAATGTTTTCACACTTACCTCTCTACTTGTAAATTCTCTTGCAAAATGATTACAAAAAGAAAATTCTAACTCTCTTATATAGTGTCCACATGAAATTTCCATAATAACTGAAGGTTGAAAATAGGCAATTTCCAATGGATTTTTAGAATATAACGCCTACACAGAATTCTCATAAAATGAAAAAGTATAGTAATGTAAAATAATCTCAAACGAATGTTTTACGATAAAATGTTTGAAACAGATAAAAGTGTCTGAAACCCCCACTCATGTACTACTTAATATTCTGTGAAAATATATAGCAAAATCGTGTAAATGATAAAATGCTTTGGTTTTTGAAAATTAAATCGAAGTCTTTTCATTTGATATGTGAATATTCTTAGATACTAAAAAAGCTTTGTACACTCTTTGCCACTGTGAATAAAAATCAATAAGTGCGTCATACGAAGCTGGTTTTCCCAGATGCCGTCATCCGCCCACATATATCATAAACGTTAAAAATATGGAATTTCCAATGGTTTTTTTGAAATATCAGTCAATGTTGTGATGGATTTTCCCAGAATAACAATAATAAAGTCAGTTAAAATTTTCCTTTGTGATCATTCTGTAATAGGATTTATAACTAGGCGGTTCGAATTATTCATTGTTAGACGTGGAGGTGAGTACAGATATTTTTGATAAAATGTTATTATAGCCTGATCTCTTACAAAATAGGACATTTTATTGTGCTTTGTATGTTATGATATCCTGCATTAACATAGCTTGCAAGACGGGGTGGGGGTTTCTGAGCCAGAATCCTCCTTGTATTTGAATATAAATTTTATTTTCTGAAATAAAAGGGTGGTTTTTTAAGGGAGATTGAGGTTTTTCTAATATCATTTTCAGTCGCGAATAACCATACTGACCCATATTTCGGCGATATATGATAGCCTACTTTTTTAATACCATCGCTTATTATTTTAGGTTTTATACCAGTATATGCTGACGCTGCTTTGATCGAATTAAATCTTTTACAAAATCTATTTGTTAGATCAAATCCAACATGTCTTATTGGATTATAATAAGACATTATATATATTTCATTTGTTTAATATAACATTTTGACTAATAAGCATGAAAGATTGTTATAGTAGTATAAGTAGTTGATGTATCCTATCTCAGAGACCTACCCTGCCCGACAAAACATATTTTTGTCAGAAAATGTGTTATCATGTAAAAGTCATTATTTTTGAGCTAAAAATGACTGCTGACAAAAATGTTAACATACAACGTTTTGGGGGGCAGGGGGGTCTCTGAGAGAGGATCATCAACTACTTATACTACTCTTAAAATCCTTCAGAGTTGCTAGCGCTGTTTCTGGTGAAAGAGTTGAAGTCGTTGCAACAGTTGACCGTACTGTTGCGATTTTTCCGTTTCTGACAAATCGCTGCGATCTATCAACGATTGCAATTTGTGTTGTAACTGGGACATCTCGGTCAAATGAGGGTTGGGAGGTAAATGCGGGGTTCGTTGTTCTTTCCAACAATGGAATTCGATCCATCGCTTGTAAAGCACTAAAACCAGTTTTCGTCCTTCCATCACATTTAAAAGGTCACGTGTGAGATCTTTTGACTCCAGAGGTCCCTTTTATCTTCTTGACCCGTTTTATCTTGGACCCATTAGTCTTCCCAGTATGGCTCCCGCTATTGGTTTTAACAATAGATCCTATCAGGGGTGAAAATCCTCCGTGTTGCACGAACATCTTTTTCTTTTGACTGATGGGAATTTTCTTTTGGACGATTTGGCGAAGAACGTGTGGATTTTTGGCTAAGCATTCTTTCTGGTCTTTAGACAAAGGTAGCGTTCCTTTCAAGACATTGAAACAACATTCGCTCATGGTGTCGATGACATCTTTGGAGGCGGTTTGAACGAGTTGTTTTCGCATGGGTGAAGGGGCGTTAGACTGGACGGACAACATTTCCCAATGTTTGGCTAAACGAGGTGGCAGTCCTTCCCTTTTCTTTCCCTTTTTAGCAAGAGAGTGGTGTGCACTTCTTTTAGGGGACATCTTTCTTTTTGGTTCAGGAGCAAAAATACATTTAAGTCTAAAAGTCCTCCCCTTTGGTTGCTCCTCTTTTTCATTGGACGACTGGGTCTTTTCAGGAGTAGACGTCGATACTTGGCTAAGCGTTTTTTCGGATGACGAGACTGTCCTTTTCTTTTTCCTTTTCCTTTTGGGACAGGAGAACGAGGATGGCGCGGTGTACATTACTTTTAGGGGACATCTTTGGGCGTTTAGGAACACAAAAACACTCTCTACACCTTAAGTTCCACCCACCAGGGGTTGTACAATTGGTACCGTTATACCAAATAGCTCAGTCTACAGCATATGTTTTCAGACCTGAACCGTAATACTTCTATGCTGTTTTAGCATCTGTAATCACTGGTAAGATTAACATTCGTAGATATTCCCTGCGCGTTCAAATTATTTATTTAATTATTAATTCATAGAGCGATAAATAGATATAGGACGTAGACGATAAGTGCACCTATAACTTCTAGTATGCAGCCACTTCTAGCTCTCCGTTTGTATATTCTCTCAAAAAAACCCCATAGATTGTTGTTCATCGAGGTGTTTAAATATTAATGCAGTTTGCAATTTTTGTTTTCTCTTCATTTTTAGATTGCAAATACATCAAGTGCGCTTTCGTGTCTAAATTCTGTTTATCTTTGGGATGGTCTGCCTTAAAACCGATATTCTGTGTGACGGTAGGCGTCAAATTGATTATTAAATCCGCTACATAATGCAGTTCGTCCAACAGTGACACACTAGATTAACACCAGGTATTTGATAATAGATACCTGACACAGACTAGGTTCGCGTAAGACATCATCATAAAACACGCACTTATGTGCCAATTGTTCATTATTTCGAAAACATTTGTACCGCCCTTCCCTTTCCATTATCCTCAGTTTATCTATAAAGGTAACAAATTACAGAAATTTAAACCATAGAAATGGAAATAGTTAAACCATACATCTGCTGGAGTGGGGCCGGATGTGGGGTGCGTGGAGTAGCGGGTAAAACTGGGTGCTACATAATAAAAGCCAGCACATTAAAATGTTAGCTTTTGCTTGCTTTCTTTTTGATCTCTTATTTTATTTTGCGTAATGGTTTATCTTTCTGACAATTGTAGAACTTTTTAATATACATGAATTTTCAACTTAAATTTTGCTGTCATTATATAGCTAGGACTGTGATGATGGAGGAGTTTGTTGGCACTAAATCCTAATCCACAGGTTTTTAAATATCATTCTTATTAAAGATAGGGCATTTGCTGATTCTGGGGGACTTCGTACAATTTGGATTCATTAATTAAATTCTTCTGGTCATTCCTATCTAAAATGAGAAAATAAAACCCATCCCAAACTCTATTTTAAAGCACGTTTCATACGATACCCCCAAATCCCCTGGACAACCTAGGAAACTGGTCTTCAAAAGTTTATGTGCTTAACTCGTAAGATTTTGCTTTTGGTGTAATCTTGTGTTTGTTAGAATTATTAATTTCCTTCTGAAAATGTATGCTATTTGCTTACCATTCCGTCAGTATCTTTCATGATAGTACATTTTCATTCCGTCACCAAAATTAAATGCAAGTTAATATCATAACTAATATAAACTACAAGCAGAATCAATTATCATTTTCTCTAAAACAATATGCTTTTAAATCATTAAAAAAAATAAGATTGTGCTTTTCTCCAACTAATTTACTTACATCAGCTTTATTATTCACGTTGACTTTGCAAGAATTATTTTTATTATTTACTATAAATACAACATTTAAAGCCATATATAGATTGGATGTTTGAGTTTCTTTATTTCAAATTGAAAAGGAACTTGACTTAATTTATTTATGTCAGTAAAACAATACTCTTCAAGGTTCTGTATAACGTGTAACTTGCATTCAGCAAAATGGATGGTATATAATCAGACTCAATAGGTGGTAGGTATTGTCTATGGGTTGTGAAACGAGAGAATAACCTTAATAAAAAAATTAAATTCTGTAATATTGTATGGTTTTCAGTTCGTGAATAAGCATATCGTTCCTTGTAGTGACAAAAACAAAACCCTGGTGTATATCTAAATTGAAACAGTACAACACTTCCGGGTTGTTCATCCACAAATGTACCTAACAGTGAGTTATAATCATTCACCCTTTCTATTTAACTGTATCAACTGTATCAACTTCAAAAGTCTTTACTCCCATAGCATGGTCTATTTTAGACCCATAGATTATTTCACTCAATTCTAAGGTCTTATTAGCAACGTTCTTCTTAAAATCTGCGACATCAAAACGTTATCCAGATCCACAGAAGAGACTACCAGTAACTATGAACCCGTCAGAGCCCCATATTATCGATCGTAATACTGCAATAAACAAGTCAGTCAGCGACTCATTTAGTTTGCTGCTCAGTATGTGACACACGTCATCGCAACAATGCATGGTATATCAGCTTGATTTTTTAAATCTCAAATAGAAGACAGCATCTGTTTCACTGAAGTGTCCTTGAAAATAGTTAAACTTAACACCTCCAACATAAAGAGCAATCTATATTTTCAAATGGTGATAGCGCCAGCCTATACTGTATATTACTTTTTATGTTAGAATACGTGGTGGGGGTCTACTATGTGTTCGTGAATCAGAGCGGTTACCTTTACATGACTTGTTTTGGGGTATATTTTTCCGTGACTTAACGACGTTCAGGTTTTAATCACGCTGATGGTAAAATGTTGTTTTCTTTTCTTAATAATTGAGGAGACGGTTAAACTCTTGTTACTTGATCCATTGTGAAATTAAAATTGAAGTTGTTGATAAACTTCACCCCAAGCTGTGAACGGATCTCATCAAAGAATTCTAATGTATCGAACAATGACGTGACAGTGGTCATTACCCACTGTCGTCCGAATACAGATTTGTCAAATAACTTCAGCAATAAAAGACGGCATCAAATGTGGACCAGGAACACTGTTGCCGCTGTCATGCGCAGTCGAACGCTTCCGAGCAATATTGTCATGCAAGTACGACCAGTGAAATTCGTCACGACAGGGAGCCCAGCAGATGTGCAAGCTTGTCTAACAAGAAATAGTCGAATCTGCATTTGATACGAAACCTGTCCGAATGAAATTTTGAAATTTTGATTATCTTTGGCATTATTTTTATGTGTTTTCACATCCATGTTTGAAACCTCATCGTGAGCATCTTACTGGCAGAAAAATAGAACCAATGACACTCAAGACATTAGTGATGGCGATACCTATAGGGGCAATCTAAGTGGCACCAAACCCCACCGTTGCCGCTGGCGGCAATACTACATGCGTCATTTATAATACCGTTGGTACTGGTGCCTTTGTGTCTGTGCAGCAAATGTTGTAAATTTCAGTACGTAGCTGAGTATCCACTGACAGTGTAACCCATTCTTCTATTTTGTATCATCTTCCATTCTGTTAGACTGTAGTCTTTTTATGTGAACTAAATTAATAATCTCTGAGACAGTGTACTATTTCAGAAATGCTTGGGGTCGGAAGTGGGATTTGGTTTATAAGATAGATTTTAATTTTATATATTGTAAGGGTTGTAAACTGTTGTGCCCTATATTCTGTTCTAATATATCTTTGAAAGACGTGACAATTTTTCTCCTTTATATTTGGCACTGTAGTACTTAATGCTATCCTTTTATGGATGGGTTTATTTTACTAAAAGTTTCTTTATCTTTGCACTTTTAGAACTTACTCAATAGCCAGCATTGTTCTGATATGCCGGGGAACGTTATGCATACATATATACTTGCCCACTGTCACCAAACACTGTCTTAACGTTGAAGGAAAATTGCGGACTACTTCAACTTTGACGAATACATCAACTTTGCTTTCCAAAAGATAATAAAATACACATCATACTATTTTAAACCAGGAGTTACTATTTTAACTGTTTATGCTGTTTTTACATCTGATTGAAGGCTCGAGAAGCTCAGATCAAAATCGAAATGCATGACGACACCATCAAACGTTACTAAAAATTCTTGCTTTTGTTAAGGAAGATAATCTGTATTTACAGGGTATCCTTAGGAAAAAGCAAAAGAAATATTATCAAATTTTACCTTATATTATCGTTATAACACATGATTGAAATGATATCGAAACCAACAAAGTAAGCACAATTCTTCCTGTGTAAGCAATTTCTAATTGTTTCGTTAGTAATAGACCATTAAATAATGCAATCGTGCATTCTAGAAACATACATCAACTTTGAATACATTTATAAGTTTCATAAAAGTGTTATTATCATACTCCGTCTGATTATCATTATTATGATTAATCATTTAAATACTGAAAATATTGACTTTGTTGTTTGTCCCGTGATAATAAATGTGTATATCTCCTATGACTTCTTGTGTCAAAAGTTTGCAGTGTAAAGACAAATTGTGTCAGAAGTTTGCAGTGTAAAGACAAATTGAAATTCATGACACTCCAAAACTATAAGACGATATTAAGGTTAACCTGACCGCGACTTTAGCATTGCTCATCCTTATGTTTAAATTCCGTTTCGAATCTTAACAACTATCTGTTATTTTGATGTTTTAGCTGTTTGTGGACAATATAAGATCATTCCTGGCCCCGGATAACAAGAAATAATGGAGAGCAATACGAACGAAAAGGGACTACAGACTTGTCCTTATTGCAAGAAAGTATTCAAACAACTCTTTAGGCATAAATGCAATAAAATGCCGGAAAACGAAGCAGGGCCTGACGAAAAGCGGGACCCAGATAGGGCAAGCGCGAAGGAAACAACGCCTAAGCTGTACTCAGGAAGTATTAAATCGGAGACAAAGGATAGCCAATTGTCTCCATCTCCAAGATGTTCTTTTGAACCCAGAAAAAAGTCGAACCAAAGCAGCAGCACTTCTCCGACATCAGCAACAGCGGGTGTTATCAATGGAGACTCTAATCAAAAATGTTTCATAAGCCCCGAAGAAAGTTCCGGCAGCACACTAAAACGTATACCGGGGCAAAGCGAGGGAAAGGGAACTGAAACGTGTCCAGACTGTGGAAAGTCTTTTAAATGTCTAGCTAAGCACAAAAAATGTAAAATGAGAAATGAAGAAAGGGGTGCAGATAACCTGAAAAGCGGAGCACAAAAGTTGAACATCCAAGAATATGAAAAGAGAAGGATGCCTTCTGTAGGCAGCCTGACCAAACACTGCGAGACAGAGAAAGAAAGAGAAAATGAAATTGTGGCTAAGGACGAACGTATTGGGTCCAGCAGACTGGAATTGCAGGATTTGGAACTAACCCCTCAAAGAAAGGATATGGAACGTGAACCATCCATAGAACAAGGTAATGCGTTTACAAGTTGTCCATACTGTGGAAAAGAATTCAAGCAGGTGAAAAAGCACGTACATTCTTGTAAGAAAAACCCATGTAACCCATCTGGCGCGACTTCCGTGGATAAAACCGACATACATTCTGAGTCCATTGATCAGGCGCAGCAGAAACAAAATCGGTCGAAATGGTCCGAGCGAAAAAGAAACATTTTGGAAATGCAAGACTCTGTGGAAATTTCATCTTCCGCTGTAGAAGAGGAAAATGCTGAAGGACCATACCGTCATCAAAACGATCCTCGAATGGCAGGTATAACATTTAGCGAGGATCCAAAAGCTGAGCTTGATAGAATTCAAGCTGGAAACAAAATCAACAAAGTGGAGATTTCTATGGCTGAAAAAGTTGTAAAGGAGATGGAAGATCACTTCCTTCGAAAACTGAACGAAAACAGTTGTTTCAAATGGACTGTATTTCGAACAGGATCCTACTCTGACGAAACAAAGGTGAGTTCTATTTCATACACTAAAATCATTTAAAATGATTTTGTTTTGCAATTAAAACCATCAAAAGATGCACCTGGAGATACCAATTCCGACAATTCAAGAGGTTCAGTCGCCATGAATACTTATATTTTCTACTCTTTCAGTGCAGTCGTATGTCATTGGTTTTCAATGAGAAGCAACTTCATCATTAGACATATAACATACTCATTTTGATCAGTACGGAAACTGTTTCGCCTTTGGTTTTTATTGCATGTCAATAAAAGGTGAAGCGAGCTGATTAACCAAAGCTAATAACATAGGTTGTATGTATTCTTTGACAAAAATTATTTCTGGAATACGCCATTAGCTCTAGACACAATTCACATTTGCCTGGCGCCATCCTTAACGATTTTCAATGAAATACACGAAACGGTTCTTGATTTATTTTATTGACATAATATCCGAACCTCTTCATTTACTGTAGCCGGACTAAGAGTGTGTAAATTAGTCGAATCTAGACTTTGTGCTGTAACGTGTCCAGTATAGTAGAAGATCAAAGAATATGAATAGTAACTATGAAATCGTTAAGTACTGGTATTCAGTGAAAAAACAAAGTGATGCTGATATTCATCAAAATCGTAACGGAAGCAATCTAGTTGAGAACATAGCTTGTATTGACATTGAATGGATATTACATTTTCATTGTGTAAGAAAGACTTTGTTATACCATTGATTATCTTTTTCTCTACCTTCAAAAGAATACATGAAAAGCAACAATAAACATTATCATATCATTATTTCAGATCAAATCAGCCAACGAATTCGACTTCATCGTATCTCTTGGTATCAGGTGCAGCGTGCAATATCTAGAAGACCCGCGTACGCTGGGTTATTGTCTTGTCGTTCCTATTCTTGAGCTCAATGCCTCACAGGAGATATCTCCACTGATGAAAGACAGTTATTTGGACCCAATATTAGTAAAAGAAATGGCATTCAAACATTTTGAGAAAGTGATATTGGATGCAGATTTTCATAAGGGGCGACGAATAAAACGTAAGTATAATGTTAATATTTTGTGAAACTTCAACGTGGGTAATTCATTTGAGATTAATTTGGCACAGCAAACTAAACAAAAGTTCAGTCTCCCTAAACATAATAAAAGAATTGAAAAATAACAATTATATCAAATTTATTCAAGACTTAATAAAGATAAGTTTAGACAATATAAACGTTTATTTCGAAATGAAAGTTATCAAAATAAACGCGCCGCAAACAATTCTATTTTATAATAATTGTCTGACCTACTTGAATTGAACAGAACCTCTTCAAGGAGATTTAAACGGAAAAGCTGGTCTTCAAACCTGTTACTACAATATTAATCCCCAGTAACTTTTAAGGTAATACACCAATGTGGAGAGCTGTGGCTAATCGAATAATCGAGATACGGGATGATTTTTTGTTATCATTTAGTCGAGTTACATTTCATTTTAATTGCGTCTCGCCACATTTCTTCATATCTGCTTATATTACTATACCTTTACAGTCACCATGTTCCATGTTTGTTTTTTGTAAGTAAATGGTAGTAAACCGTTGACTGAAGATGTTAAATAAAATTTCATAACCCCGCTCAACAGATTACTCCAGAAAGGATGTGTAATTTAATACTGTTAAAGTTTCTCGCAATGCATTCTTTATGGTACTTAACATAATAGAATTAATACATTATATGAGATTTTTGACAAACTTTGCTTATTCATTATGTCACGTTTCTTTGCTATAAAACCACGAATTCGAGACGGAAAATGTATCTCTTCCTCGTGCATGCAATACTATGAAACACACATGTCTCAGTCCTCTCTCTCTTGTATGTCCATGAACAAAATGAGAAGTCAGAGCTGATTTCTTCTGAAAGTTTGTGCCAGTTCCGTCGAGCTTATAATATAGGGTAGTAGACCTAAAACTGTCGCATGGAAATTTAAAATCACCTGCATGTGGATCGGGTGTTCAGAAAGATGGTTCATTCATCTGATTGGCAGATAGAGATTTTGCTTTAAATTATACCGATGTTATAATGCATAATGAATTGACAGAGCTAAATTTGTT
>JAECUM010047621.1:0-29154 GCA_016617855.1 Megalonaias nervosa
AATGAACAGTGCAGTAAATTAAAAAAATCTGGCTAAGTGGATCCGATCTCTGCAACTCCATTCATCAAAGCTGACAACACGCACGAATTACAGATACACACGCACTAGGAAAAGATACACACGCACTAGGAAAAGATGTATTTGCACATGCTTTCTTATGGTGAAAAACAACTAATACAATATGATATTAAGATTTACGAAAAAGAATTCAAAGTTCTTGTTTAGATTCTCATCTATGACGGTCAGTGCAGTGTCCATATGATCGTAGCCATGGGAAGAAAAACGTTCAGCAATTTTCGGATATGCTAGTAAGATTTGTGTAGATGTTGATTTTCAGCCTAATTATCAATCTTATTAGGTGGCCTTATTCACAAGCTAGGGTGGATACGGGTTGCATGGTATTAAATATATCCCATATATATGTATATGTGTGAATGATACGTGGATTGCGCTCGTTTTGATCATGTGTTTGCATGTCTAGCGCCATTTATCCCCACACGGTTCGACTGATCAAATTATCTCCACACAATTTGAATGATCTATTTATCCTCACACGGTTCAAATTATCCCACACGATTTGAATATCTTGGTTTGTGGTATGCTATGACTTGTTCATTTGCGAAAACATCTTAAAATTTCTGATAATGCAATGGCAAATACGCGCTGTTCCATAATTCTATCTACTGGATGGAAAGTTAGTACAAATGGCATTCTTTAGATGGTTTTCTTTGTTTTGTACCGCAGATTGGCGTTACATGTCTATTATCCGTTCTCACCCTCTCTATGGCATCATCCACACTTTTAGTGTTATAGTTACACTTGACTTAATGTTGAGGCAATTCATTAGATCGTTTTTCTAATGCCTATTCGACAGAACAGATTCTTCTCATCCGTGATGTATGGCTAAACGGAATATTAAGAATGCGTTGGTTTGGGTGACAGCTGGATGGGATCAAGTATTGCTATTTATTTGCTGTCTTCCGGAATGCGTCGTGTTGAATTATTTTCAATGAGTTTTGATTTTGCATGCAAAAAGGGCCATATTTAAGAGTTCTGTATTCAGCTTGGCTGATTGATGGAATGCATTCTTTCATCTTTTCTGTCTCGTGGCGGCACTACACTTTCGATGTCGTAAATGAAACGAACCCATTGGAATGGACTGGTAGGCACGGAGTCTATGTGTCTACCTTCCAGTTTGCCCATTGCGGTAACATAAAATTTACACTGTGTCTACCTTCCAGTTTGCCCATTGCGGTAACATAAAATTTACACTATGCGTCTACCTTCCAGTTGCCCATTGCGATAACATAAAATTTACACTATGTGTCTACCTTCCAGTTTGCCCATTGTGGTAACATAAAATTTACAAATAGTATTTTCCATATGATTCCAAGTCAGATAGTCATAGTACTAGTTCAATAGTTTTATAGGACAGAGAGTTGGTGGATTCCTCTCTGCTCGTGCTTGCATTACTTCCCCTTATTCCCTCGTCGACTGGCAAATCAGTGTACCGGTAAGTTACATCCACTGAAACAAGCAACGTATTTGGTAGTATGAAGGTCTCACTGGATAGTTTCGTATTTTGACACCTCCCTAATTTTTAAGGTAGAAGGCATGAACCTAATTATGATAAGCCTAGCATTTATAAATTCACGGAGAAGCTAAATCTGTAATGTAGTTTAGATTTACTTTGAGCTGGGCTTGAAAATGGGTTGGCTTGTTTGGTGAGTGTCTGTCACAGTTAGACTAGCATTGGAGATCAAATGCATAACTTGGGCTGCAAACGAACAGCCGACTTGGCTTACGTATTTATGTATGTCTGCTACAGAGGTAAATATCTAAAAATCGAGATGGTTGTGGGGTGATAAAAAGTATGCTAATTTGTTATAGTACTAATGAACTTTATTCATGCATAAGGCATATACTGATTCTTTCAGCTGCCTTGCCACAAGAAAATATTCAAAATAGCTCTTTCCTGTCAAAAATGAATGCAATAAAGAGGGGTTGGTGGCAGTGATGGTTCAGTATAAAAGCCACCAGTTGTATAAGGAATTAACCTGATTGCCGCAGTCAAAATCTCACATGCATGCTTTCTACAAAAATCATTAGTTTGTTTTTATTTGTATCTTCAGTGTAAAATTATTCTCATTTTTCTGCAATAGGTCATTGTCAGATGAAAATTCACCAGATAATCTGTCCAGTGAGACCGAAGTGACCGGTGATGTCTTGAAGAAAAGCATGTAATGGTGATAAATGCGATGTGAAAGTCGATGTATTATATCAATTGTTCCTGTAAGGTAACCATTACCAGAGACTATCGGTCATGTTACATGGGTAGTACATAACATCTGCCTGCCAAAGGACTTTCGTGAATACAGTAATGATTTTTTATGTTTTTGCAACCCATCAAACTTTTCACAGATAAGGTCGTTACACCTTTTGTGTTTTGCGCGGTTGTTTTTTTGTTCAGTTCATCAAGAAATCTTTCGTCGCTCTCTTGATTGTTGGTCTCGATTTTTGATACGTTCTGTCCATTGTTACGACAACGGAGCCTTAGCCTCTGGTTTAAAGACAATGTCGGCGCTGTTTTGTGATTCTAATGCCTACTTTTCTGACTTTTTCTTGGAATAGTTTTTTTTCTTTTTTTTTTATTTCGGTGCTGAGTAATGTCACTTGTTAATGACAAAATAAAGATTCCAGAGTTATATCAGAGTTTTCTGTATGTTCCAGTCACTCTTTGTTTGGATACTGTTTTGTGTTTTATTTGAAAGTTTTCTTTCTGTTTCTAATTCAGATTATGTTTTAATGTAAGCCTTAAGTTTCAATATTTTTCAGAAATTGTTCCATATCATAGGTTTGGGGCCTTCAACAGAAATGGAGACCATAGTGTAGTAATAGTGTAATATCTCCTTTGAAAATGGACATTTTGAAAGATCAACCAAAGACCTTAAGAAACGTTGCATGCTAATTCTTTAAATACTCCCAGCATTTTCTCCTGCTAAACCACCCCATTATTTTCTAACTGTTTATTGTGACCATGAATTAGAAAAACGTGATTTTGAAATGGTTCTAGATCGTATCTGTTAATTTGTTGCTCTCACTTTCTTTAAGATTTCTGAACTTCAAATGATCTATGTTAAAATGTTACCGAGGATTTTAAACATATTCGTAGGTTATTATGAACTGAATTTTAGTCAGTCTGTCGAACAAATATAGTACCATGAAAGTCCTCAAAAATGTTTGGCGAGGGATTTGTACCTAGATTTTTTAAAATAAAGCGAATACCTTACCCCCAACGGAAAAAAGTCCTAGGACAGACAGATTGTACCTCTGACACCAGTTTCACAATCAGGGGAATCTCTCAAAGCTCAACTCTTCGCTTCAAGACTCCACCAGTTTCCTGGTCAAACGTAAAATCAATGAACACATATCACCATAAACTCTGCTTATTTTCGACGGCCACAAATATCCCCACATAATATGAAACAAAACAATGTCAGAGGACATGGCAAACAAGACCCCGATAGAAAACACAACTACCTAAATTACAAAACTATTGAATCGCAATGGGCATAAGGCTTGAAGAATTAACTGGCACCACTAGCAAGAAACGATGGAAGGGTTCATTATTAAGGCAAATTAGTTCCATTATTCAAGCAAGTTTAAGGCAAAATCCTCGAATACAAACCACATACTTTATTACGAAATATCAAACATCACTGAAAATAAAACTCCACTCGAACAATAGCTCGAAACCAAATAACGAAACACTCAATATGCACAGCTGCACCTTCCCCCTGAAATACAAATTGTGATACCTTTAATAACATGAACGATATTTTAAAATTCTGTTATGTGGGAAAGACAGAACACTTAAAGAGGAGTATGAATTTGCAAAGATCATACTGGCAAATAAAACGATGCAACAGATGATCTGTTCGGACCAATTTTTTTCCCTGGCCACGATGACAATGACATTATCCTGACTGTCATAGCCCATAGTCGTGTCCTGATCCTCGAATCCAGAAGAGCAAAGGAAACTTATTAGCCCCAACACCATTTCACTCTCTGAAAAGGCGGCTTCGATCCAGAAGAGTAAAAACCTATGAAAATGATTTACTATTTTCCCGTTTCCTTAATCGCATGCTTAATTTTGGCAATGCACTGGTTATGCTCTATTGCTTATGATCATACCGTTCATACCGTTCGTAGAATCCCAGATAAAATTACGAATAGCATTATTTCGGTAACAAAAACAAAGATAGGTTAATTGGAACAAAATGCGGACTGATGTACCTGCCATAGGATATTCGTAAAACTTATTTTAAAGGCTGTAAGGGTTGTATTCGTGTCACCAGCACGTGAATTGTCTTTTCAAGGAATTGTCATAAATTAGTATTGTGTTATATTTCTGGTATGTTTGTCCAACTGAGTATAGATATAGCTTCTTATTCAATGGTTGCTTAAATAAGTAAAAGTGGTTGGGAGACTATAATTCTCTGTGATTATTTGCATAAAATATATTAACAGATATGTTTTTCTTTTGACCTAGCTCAATTAACAATTCCTTTTATTCCATCATGTTTGTTTGAAGATCGATGCGTTTTGCAAAAATGATCTTCTTTGGCAACCGATAGAGAAGTATAACACCAAATTATTCTAAGCGATTAAACAGAGGAAGGGAAGAAAAAGAAAAGATAACAAAGAAACAAGTTATGAAAACAGGGGTTTTATAAATATTTTTGTTCAATATTTACAATTTGCCAGTTTCTTTTCTGTTTTTTGGTTGGCATTTTGGCCATGAAAGAATTTTGCTTCAGAAACAAATGATTCTTTTAGATTCGTCGTTTTCTGGGATTGTTTCAAAACTAGTAATTCGACTGCGAAACCAATACCAACGTATTCGATTTCACAAAACCATTTATGTGACTTCTTCACTATTTATTTAAAAGTGATATTGAAAATACATCTAATTAACTTTCTAAAGAAGCGATTCCTGATATGCAATCTAAAGCAAGACTCCGCATCCTCTCTGTGTCAAATTATTCGATGATAATGTCATGATTTTGCTGCTGCAGATTGTCACATTTAGTTTGCCTAAATCCTCTAGTCCCCTTACAGACCCGTAATTTTCGTCAGAAAGTAGTTTGCTTTTATATTTGTAAGGATTAAGGTAATGCTTGTTATGAACAGAACTCATAAGGGTTGCTTTGTAAATATTTTCATACTGTCCAAATGTATGCCACAAATTTACCCGAGGGTAAACAAGTGACTACAGATATATTACTATTTTTAAAGAGAAAGCCACGAACTAATTGCTTTCTTTGCCACCAGGCCCATTTCATTACATGGCTGACAACGGCGTTTATATGCCACTAGGCCAATTTCGTTACACGATTGACAATGACGTTTATATGCCACCAGGCCCATTTCATTACATGGGTTTATGCCACAAGGCCCATTTCATTATACGGTTATATGCCACAAGGCCCATTTCATTACACGGTTGACAACGCCGTTTATATGCCATCAGGCCCATTTCATTATATGGCTGATAACGGCGTTTATATGCCACTAGGCCCATTTCATTATTCGGTTGACAACGGCGTTGATATGCCACCAAGGCCAATTTCATTACATGGTTATATGCCACAAGGCCCATTTCATTACATGGTTGACAATGACGTTTCTGTACCATCAGACTCATTTCTTTACATGACGACATAACGTTTCTAACGATAGTTTCAGAATATGAACTTAATAAACATATGTCGACCATCAGGATGGAAAGGTGTTGTTTGACTGATCGGGTTTTCACATAACTGTCAATTTGACCCCAAATATATCTATATTTCTTAAAAATTTTCCGAGGGTTTGGTTACAGGAAGCGCCTTTAAATCTATAATTGGAAGGAAAATTTATTTTTCAACTACGTGTTAATGTTGTTAGAAGTACTTGCTATGAAAACCCCCCCAATATATATATGGAGCAGAGAGAGGGAGAGATATATATATATATATATATATATATATATATATATATATATATATATATATATATATATATATATATATATATATATATATATATAAAATAACATGGCATTTAAAGTGTTGGTATAAAGCATATTGATATACCAATACTACTGGTATATCAAATTGTGATCCGCCCATGGCGCAATAATACTAATATAAACATTCTTTCAACTGCAGGCCTATAGATCAGTGATGTATTTCCACTCATTGATCATGAATGACGTATGAAAATAACGAGAAAAAGTATTAATAATCCCCGTTTTCTAAATGAATTTAACATGGTACACAATTTCATCGCAATCGTTTCTATTATCCGTTCCCCTCTCCCCTATCATGCATAAGGGGCAACATACGCAGAAATATGAGGTGAGAGAGAAAAACAATTTGAGTTGGATGAAAACCTTAAAACTGAACTTGCACCAAGTAACCTACAAGAATATGGTTCGTCGTAACGGTATGTTAACGCTTTCCTTAGAATCTATCTACAGTGTTCATAATATCAGTGATACAAAGTTGCAATAGGTTCTAAAACCTATTACATTGTTCTAAAAATCAATTATTATTATTATTAATTAAATATGCAATTGTCCAAACAGCGCCCCCCCCCCCCTTCTCTCTCTCTCTCTCTGGACCATCGTAGCAAGATACGCGCGAAAATCCATGAAATTACGAGCGGTGGGGATTTTAGCTTGTGTTATACGACGATGTTTCTGGACTTATGAATGATGGTAAAGTCAAACCGTACAAAGAAAAGGAGAGAGCGAGAGCGAGAGAGAGAGAGAGAGAGAGAGAGAGAGAGAATTTTATGGTCTGTAGTAATGTTAATTAAAGCAGAATAATGACTTAGATCAACTGTAAATATATTAAAATATTTTAATTACCTCTTGTTGTTTCGTTATTTCGCTTAGTTTCTCTTCCACGCTAATTTCCATACGCCAGTACGTGAATGACTGAGTGTTCAATCTGTACAAGAAGCTAACGTATTTGTAGTGCTCTACTTCCTTTATAAAAACAATCTTTCGTGTTTAAATCATAAGTGTTTCTTATATTGATTTAATCAATGTGAATAAAAATAGAAACTTAAAAAGAAAACAAATCAGCTTATCAATTTGCGAATAAGATTGTGAATAACAAGAAAAGACATATAAATACACATCTATATATATATATATATATATATATATATGCTATAGAGAGAAGTATAAGCATAAGTAGGCATGTTGTTAGAGTATATATATATATATATATATATATATGTTATGATTCAAGTTTTCCAGTTCAAATAAGATGTGACTTTAGCCTTAACGTCCGCCACTGTACCTTCAAACTCGACCGATCATACGTGTTAGAAGAAAACTGAAGCAATATTCGAAGCACAGGTCCTTTGGAAGAATCAGTTAAATTTTAAAGGCTAATGGAATTTATATTATATACGGAACTATTTAATCTTTAAAATGAGTTTATGCCATTTATTAGTTCGCACTTTTTCTGAAGATAAGAAGACTTCCTGGGTACCCTGCCCGTCCGAAGATCAGTACATTGGTATATTGGTACATTGGTATATTGGTACATTGGTACATAATACATCTTTAAACCATTTGAGATCGAGACTTCAAATCTTGAAATATGAAAGAAGTCGGTACATTGATGACGTAAGCAGTTTTGAATTTTGTATCCATCGCTAGTAATATGTGTCTATGTAATATGTGGAGTATATGAATACTGAAAATATTGCATATATAACACACGAAGTACTAGATGACTGAAACGTATACATATATTTGTAACACACGGAGTACTAGATAACTGAAACGTATACATATATGTGTAACATACGGAGTACGTGATGGCGGAAACTTACGCATATATGTGTAACATACGGTGTACTTCATGACTGAAACTTATGCATGTATGTAACATACGGAGTACTAGATAACTGAAATTTATGCATACGTGTGTAAAATAGGGACTCCTTGATGACTGAAACTTATGCATATATGTCTAACATACGGAGTACTTCATGACTGAAACTTATGTGCATATATGTGACATACGGAGTACTTGATGACTGAAACTTGTGTATATATGTGTCATATAGGGAGTACTTGATGCCTGAAACTTATGCATATATGTGTAATTTAGTGAGTACATGATGACTGGAAAAGGTTCGGATAATGCTATTTTGCTGTTGACTGCAAGAGTTTTGATGATACGCAATCAAAAGTAAGGAAACTATATTGTTCATTATTTCCTTAACTATTTGGAGAAAAAGTGAAAAATATCAGACATGTTGGAGTTAAGAATTCAAAGATTACATGTTAAAAGTTCAAAGAATTCACAGAAAAAATGTTCAAAGTTCAAAGAGTTCAAAGGTTACAATTATCAAAGTTCAAAGAGTTCAAAGCTTTACACATAGTAGTTACGATAAACACTAACATATTGAAACAGCACTCTTTCTGTATAAAGTTGAATTTAGCTCACCTAAAAATCACAGCTTCATAGTCTAATTACTAAAACAATCAGAGTAGACAACAAAATATTTAAAAACAACTGAAACAGTAACGTTTTGAAGATATTGTCTTGAAAGAGAAACTGTTCATAAGATAAATTTTGTTTAGATGATCCCTAAAATCTATGTCGCTATATGTCACTTGAAACTGTAACAACAACAAGTGAGAAATTCTCCAAAATCTGGCTGATTTACAGGCCGCTTTCGTGCCTGTATTTATGCCTTTCGGATCGTGAAAGACTGAATTAATCATACAAATGCGTACATTACATTATTAGTTAAATTATTTTCTCGGTGTAATTTTTCAATTACGATTTAGCACCCAGAAACATCCTGATATAATCGCTCCGTATTCCTAGTACAAAAGGTTGATAAGTCGTGATAGAAATGGTGCAAACTGCTCAACCGGATGCAGACCAAATAGTGGCAGTAATTATTGCCTCTGGATTTACAGAATGAACAATGATTGTCTGATGGTAAAGTCGGGTTTTATGCAAAGATTAATGTGATGGATTTTAGACAAGTATCTTTGCAGCACCAGGCCTAAGCGTATAAGTTACAAAATATGTTCATCAATTTATTTCGCTTTATGACACTTTTAAGATAATGTTGTAGCGATCATTGATACTTGCAAAAAAGAGTTATACTGACAGATATTTGGCACAAATACGGGATTTTGATATAGGTTCCGAAGCTACTTTACTTCACTACTGTCTATTCATAACGTTTAGTCTATTTTCTTCACTGGGAATGAGACTCTGTCGGCAGAGTTCTAGAGCCTTGGCTTTTATAGGCAAAAAGCGAATGACACTACATTGGTCACCAGTGGTGTAAGTGCATCGCAAAATACCCCGTTCGTTCTTCCTTGGTCCCAAAAACTAGAAAAAGTGTGTATGGCTTCTTAGGCAGGATTGGATTAAGGAATTGCAGAAATGACGGAAATAAAATAGTAAAGAAGATAATGCTCTTATGCATGGCAATAAATTGTATTCTTTTAAGAATTGGCAGACGCTCAAAATGGGGCGATTGCAGAGAAAACATGGCATAGGTTTCTAAAGAGGGCACTTATTATAAACCAGAACTGTTTTCGATATCATAAACATATAGATCGCACCAGGGATGCCCACATAATTGTTATCATGAGGGGCGGGGCAACGATACTGTCGTCATCTATTAAGTTTTACCGATATAGGCCAAAACATGTTTTGAGGTGAAATTGTATTGTAACGACGAAACCCCATGGACTTCAATTTTCGTTTCGTTATTTAATATTTAGTTTCGTTAAAGTTTATGTTCTGATTTTAAATATTTGACCGGCTTTGTAGTGCCATCTAACGTCTTAGTTTTGGGTCACGTGATTCCACCTGGGTATATTGAAGGGCAAAGTGTGGCTGTTATGGTGGTGTGTTAAGAAGTGGTATAGTGTGAAGACGACCCCTGCAGTGTAACCACCCCGCCATAGCAAGCACACTTGGTCGTATTTCGTTGGTCAGGAGAAAGCCAGGCCAGGGAATAAGAAAGGAATAGGGACAAGGTCTTTCGTCGACCATAAGACATGCGCTACAAGGCTCGTCCACGAAACGCAGAGATCTTGCGGTAATACACGTTTTGACTGAGGATAACTATTCTTTCATCATTTCGCACTGTCGTTTCTCTCTGTCGATCTCGATCGGATTACGACGCGACTCTGCGACCAAGTCATCGACACATCGGCGACTCTGTGACCCAGTCGGCGACTCTGCGACCAACCCTGCGACCAAGTCGGCGACCAGAGGAAGACCAGTCGGCGACCCTGCGACAAGTCGGCGACCCAGTCGGTGACTCTGTGACCAAGTCGGCAACCAGAGGAAGACCAGTCGGCGACCCTGCGACACGTTCTGCGACACAGTCGGCGAATGCGACCAAGACTCTGACACAGTCGACGACAAGAAGCCAGGAATAAGACGGTATCCCGCTAAGGAGAAATCTGTCACACTCTGGATCGCCAGTCCTAAAACAGAATCAACGGAGTATCACTCCAAATACAAGACCTATCCTAAAGAACCCGAGATAGCGAGACTAGGGGTAGTGTAGCCGAGGAAGTGTTCCTCTACAGCAATGTTGCACAATCTTTAATTAGGTATAATACTATGATGTCTTATGAAATGCCGTGAGACAGCAACATCAAACTCGGAACCCCAAGAAAAAAGTTGTCAGTAAGAAATAATTTATTCACTTTCATATTTTATTTTTCAAACGTATTTCATGTATTTGATTGCTTTACAGGTACGTGAATATCCCACACACAATCTTTAACCTGCCTTCTGTACGAGACTGAAGACGGGAAACAAACACACAAACCCATACATGATGTCGAAACATTTTGCGGCATGGGCGTTGGCTACTGGCTGCCAACAAATGAAAAAGTTCGTCACATTTCGTCAGTTATATCCATTTTCGTTACACTGAAAACTCGGCTGGCACAAAAGATGCCATGGGACTCGTACAGGATTCCTCTCTGAATCATATTCGAAATATCTACATCTTTATATATATATATATATATATATATATATAGAGAGAGAGAGAGAGAGAGAGAGAGAGAGAGAGAGAGAGAGATACATATATATATATATATATATATATATATATATATATATATATATATATATATATATATTTTGGAGCATTTACAATTTTTACAACCTTTACTGTTAGAAGTGGGTTTTACCTGTAAGATTACGCCCCAACAATGAAATAGTGGATTACTAAATACTGTTTGTTGATTCCTGTCATGACTTCTATGGAATTTAGCCTAGCATTTACAACAGTTTGAGATTCCATAGAAATAGCATCATCTGGTTTAGGAACATTTAGCAGTGCGGTGTTTCCGTTGACTTTGTAGTAGTGAAATGTTGATGTTCAACAATGTTTTAAAAAGGGATTAAATATTAGGTGACATTAGTAAGGTTGGCAGTATAGACAACATTATAACCAACGGTATCAATAAAATTAACCATTATGGATTTATACTGATCATCAGCTAATAAAAGAAATACGAAGAGATATAAACGGAATCAGGAACAAAACGAAGAACAAGAAAGTATTGCTACTGAAGACTCACTGAGGGCTGACATAGACAATTGAAAACATAAAAACATTTGGAAGAAGGAAAGAAACTGAAAGAAAGAAGCTTAATGAGAATTCATGGTTTATATTCATTACAGAAAATACACTAATTCAACATAAAACTCGAGTTCATGGCTATTTAGGTTCAGACAAATCTATCTTTGCCGATGCAAATGGATAAAATAGTACAGTTGACAGTGTTATTAAGAAAGATTTTTTGGGGGCGTTTTAGACTATTTTAAAAGTAGCTTTAGCAATCTATGTCCTATAGCTACGATGTATGCAGCATGGCAGTCTAGCCCTTGGGCATCATGCTGCAGACATGTTTCATCATGTCCCACTCAGTCATATTATCCTGATACCAGGCCGACCAGTCCTAACACTAACCTTTAAATGATGCGCGCCGGGCGAGGCAGCTGTTAGTAACGAAAACAACGAACCAGTGTCTATTTTACTTTTTGGTAGTTTCCCATCCTTGACGTGTACAATTAAAAATTCAAGGAGGTCATGACCTTGAGATGTACACGAATAAATTCAAGGATGTCATGACTACAAAAATGAAAGTTATCAATATCAAAGTTTCAAACACAACAAAAATTAAAATTCTCCGATTATTAATTATATCATTAACTGATATGCTAATATGAACCAAGATTCAATAAATATGATGTAAATCAAATACGTAAGACCCTGGGGGATAATAATTTCAGATACATTAGGATGGAGGAACATGTTGGCAATAAATTAAGATCTATGTAACAGATTGCTAACGAACCAATGAGGGCCAGAATCTCACAAATATTGAAACAGATGGAATATAAGAGAAGAAAAGGATTTTATTTGCAAAGAGAGAGAGAGAGAGAGAGAGAGAGAGAGAGAGAGAGAGAGAGAGAGAGAGAGAGAGAGATCAGTGCCCAATTTACAACAATCAGTCCAATCAACCGAGAAGAGGTTAAAGAACAATATGCATTAGAAACCGACATGGGGAAACTAAAATAAATATTCTTAAAAAAATAATATTTTGCAACTACAGCTGGTACAGTTAAAGAGATATTTAAATAACGACATCCAAGCAAATGTCATGAATGATTTTAGCACAAAAATTAATGACTTGAACTCTGAAATAATTAAATAATTACCAACACTTTTACGCCACAACCAAATAGCTCCCAACACGATTTGACCACAAGCAAATAATTGCCAATAGAAATACACCACAACCGATAAACTGCTAACACTATTACATCCGAACCAAATAATTGCCAGCAACCATTAGATCACAACCAAATAATTGCCAACACTATTACATCCCAACCAACTAATTGCAAACACTATTACAAACAAAATAGATTGTTTTAACCGAGATGGCCAGAACAAGGAGCACGTGAAAGACAGTATAAGTATATTATGATAAAGCCACAGCACAATTGACCATGTATTTACTGGACATTTTAAGTGATGGCGTCGAAACGATAACGGATGTTATATTTACTGAATTTTACAAATCAAAGTACACACAGTACTGACCAACAATAAAACAAACATACACAACATCCAACTGACTGAGAAGTAGTTAATTATATCAGAGTAGTTGAAAGTTAATTAATATCAATCAAATATACAGAAGGATGCACTAAATAGTTGATAAATAAATGGAGTAATATTTTCATTTGAAATATATACATTAATCATTGAAGTAGGTAAAAAGAATTTTGCATTAAGTGGTAGCATTGACACAGCAAATTTGAATTAAATAAAAATAATAGAAGTAAAATACTGCATTGATTATCAGAATCAGTGAATTGAAAATGAAATTAAGGGTTGGGTCTTTTTAAGTCTGAAAGTGTAACCTATTATTTAAGCTTTATGGATTTTGCTGAATTAAACTTAGGCACGAAACGACAAGGTTAGGCGACTCAGACTTTAAACATGATAGCAGTTTTGCTATATATTCAGACCGCTCCGGTGCCCTAGTGGTTAGAGTGACCGCCTCTGATGCGGGAGGTCGCGGATTCAAACCCCGGTCGAGTCATACCAAAGACGTAATAAAATGGTACTAGCAGCTGCCTCCTCTCTTGGCGCTCATCACCAAGAGGTTAGTGTTAGGACTGGTATCAGAATAATATAACTGGGTGGGACATGATGCTACATGTCTTCGGCATGATGCCCCATTGCTAGACATCAGGATAAACTGCCACACTTCAGCGATATGCCTGAAAAATTGTTAAAGCTACGTTAAAAATCCTAATCACACACACACACACACACACACACACACACACACACACACACACACACACACACACACACACACACACACACACACACACACATTGCTATATATACGTCTACTCGCCCTAAAACATTTGCTGGGCCAGAAAAAGGAAAGCATGAAAGTCCAAGTCAACCTAAATTTAATGTCTTTGTACCTACCTTCTAATTATCAAGGAATATACGAGTACTTATTTATTTTACTGGTGATGGGTGTTAGTGTGTTAGTTGTTTACTGTCTTTGCCGTTGTGGGTAATCATGCAGAATGTATGCGTAAGTAGTGCCAACATACATTCAGCATCAGAGATTATCGCGCCTCCAGCGACGAAGTCAAAGCGTGCTTCTTCAGCACAAAAAGATACAATCATGGCATGTGAGTAATTTAATTGTTATTTTATGTCTTTAGTACAAACAGGAATAAATAACACGAGTTACACACCTGAATTTCAATACAGTATTTATCCCATGCAACCCGTAGACATTGAACCTTAACAAACTTTAGAGATTGGCCCATATAAAATTATGGTAGTAGGTATTTTTTCATCTTGTTTCCTGTGACGATAAAAGGATATAATAATATTGAAGAGGTAACAATTCGGATAGGATGCCTGTCAAGGATAGAATGCCTGTCAAGGATAGAATGCCTGTCAAGGATAGAATGCCTGTCAAGGATAACCAAATGACCTACGGAAGAGATGATTTTTCCAGGTTGAATGACTTCATTATTTGTTATTATCAGATTCTCTTAGAAAAAAATCTGGGAGCAATACACTAGGAATTATCAAATGACAAAGTTACAACGAGAACCAGATAATACATAAAACACTGGTGCTCAAGTAATTTGCAGTGGATGAAAAATAGTTTAGAATTTAATTAGGCTTTCCGATTCCAAGACTACAAACTAGAAACAAATTGTTTACATTACGGTACAATTACTTCAGAATCAATTCTACAGTCACTGAATGATCTGCGATAATCTATTGTAACGAATGGGCAGCAGGATAACGGTGATGCTAAATTTTAAACAGTAAAACATTTATCACATTTCGTATACTAGTAAATATATTTTGTTATTGCTAGAATATAAATTTTACCTTTACACCGAAAAGCGTTATGAAACAAAATCAACATATCTTGTGATTATATAGTCTCATATAATTAATATTTACTACTTGGCACCTTCTGGATTAACTCCCAACTAATACAATGAAACTTATCGTCTCCAAACCAAAAAAAAAAAGATCTCAAATACCTTTAGGAGTAATTCCCATACTATACTATAGCTGTGGCAATGGGGAATTCCCATACTATACTATAGCTGTGGCAATGGGGAATTCCCATACTATACTATAGCTGTGGCAATGGGGAATTCCCATACTATACTAAAGTTGTGGCAATGGGGAATTCCCATACTATACTATAGCTGTGGCAATGGGGAATTCCCATACTATACTATAGCTGTGGCAATGGGGATATAATATTAAGTATTCTCACAACATTAAAATGTATGGCAAGGAGTATTCCCAACCCATACTACTGTGTGGAAAAGAGGAATTAATGATAAATAATCTCACCCCGTACTAATGTGTGGCAAGGCGGCTTCAAACACCATACTAATGTGTGTGCAAAGAGGAATTAATATCAATTATTTCCAGCCATAATAATGTATGACAAGGAGGACTCCCACCCTATACCACTGTGTAGCAAAGAGGAATTAATGGTAAATATTCCAATCCCATAGTAATGCCTGGCAAGGAGGATTCCCACACCGTTCTATTGCTGTAACAAGGAGGATTTAACGTTAAATATTCCCACACTATACTAATGCATGGCAAGGAGGATCAAATGGTAAATAATCCGACGGCATAATTTGTGGCAAGGAGAATTCTCATACCATGCTATTGTGTGGCAATGAGGATTCCCAAACCATATTATTGCTGAGGCAAGGAGGATACAATGTTAAATATGGCTCATGATGTGTTTGTGTTTTAGTTTGGATTTTTAACGTAGTTTTAAAACCAGTTTCAGTCATATCGCTACAATGTCTGCGGTGTGGTAGTATATAATGATATCTAGCACTTGGGCATCATGTCACAGACATGTGGCATCATGTCCCCCCAGTGACATTATCCTGACACCAGACCGACGAGTCCTAACACTAACCTCTTAATGCTGAGAGCCATCGAGGCAGCTGCTAGTACCATTTTTGTAAGTCTTTGGTATGACTCGATTGGGGTTCGAACGTGTGACCGCCTGCATCTGAGGCGGACGCTCTAACCACTTAGGCCACCGGAGTGGTAGGGGTTCATAAAAGCACCCAGCATAATATAAATTTTGCCATGTACCAAATAAACTTGTATATAATATGTAACATGCATTGGGATAGAAGTTACTAACAAGTCTATGTCGAAGGACATTGTATAGTAGATTACGTGAAACACGAAACAAGTATATATAAGTCAGTGGATAAGCAAGAAATCCTGGTTTCCCCCCCCCCCCCATTCAGTAACATAATTCTATCGACTCACAATAAAAAAGTCATGCCCGAAACTCCCACCCCACCCCGTAGTTACCGGGTGTACTTGAGCGGTTGAGATACCTGTGATATAAGTTACTGAGTCTGCACATGAAGGTTGTCTTGATATTTTGTTGTGTGACATATAACAAACAAAATTCCCAATACAAGAATATTTTTTAAAATATACAGATTGGATACACTCTGCTTTCAAATATATATCAACACTAAGAATGGAGTAGTAAAATTACCGACCCATAATGTTAAATAACCGACCCTTAATATTAAATTACCGACCCTTAATGTTAAATTACCGACCTTCAATGTTTGTCAGACAATTTGCTTCCAAATATGAAACAAGAAGCTTCTAGTCATGTACAACATTGTAGTAGGCATTCGTTGTGACAGCAATAGTACAAAGTAAAAGAAAGTTTAAAGTTGCAATGCTGTGTATTCTTATCTGTATGATTTGATTTTTTTTGCCCTGCAAAAATATAATTTTCTCATCCCAAGAGCATTCTAGGTCTACATGTAATGTTTTATTTTTCTTTCTAAAACTTGAAGGAAACAAAATTGGACTTGCTAAGAACTGACAAGTCTCAGACAAATTTATTTGATCAAAAGAATACACGAATTAGCCAAACCAAAATAAACAAACAATTTGTTGAGTATTTTTTGAGCTGAAAATTACTCAGTGTAAGCATGTCATTGTTTTCTTTCTTCCTATCGCTCTTGTCCTATCTTTGAGAAATATTCCATAAGAACATTAATGTGGTTATGAAAACAAAAGATTGAAGTATATTCAAATAAAAGGCAGTGACTATTCAATGTTTCGCCAAATGTTGTCAAACGGCCATCTTAACTTCTGTACTGGCAGAAAGAGTTTAACGATTGTAAAACTTCCGATGTAGACTTGTTCCCAAATAATTGCATGAGAAACGTACTGAAATACTGTTTCCTCATATATGCATTTTCCACCATCTTCAAATTGCTGGTGCAGAAATATTTATAAACAGATAGTTTCTCTTTTTCGTATGCACCCCTTTTGTCATGTAGTCGTTTTTAAAACTCGTGTAACTCTTTGGCAAGCTTAGTACTTTGTACTTACAAACGACATACAAAGCTCCCTCATCTTCTATCGTCGTTGCTACAATACCGTTTTAAAACTTTCACTTTAATGCCAACAAAACTAACACCGTATGTTTCAGCTCTTTTGTTTCTGGTCGAGTTAAAGTTATCAAATAAGTATCAGTTCATCTTCTTGACAATATACAAATAAACATTAAACTCCTGTTCGGTGTTTTTCCTCTCGCATTTACACCGTATATATCCAGATAAATGTCTGTCAGAAGCAGATACCAAGTAGAACCAATGTAAGTCCCCCAGCCCCACCCCCACCCCCCAAGACAGAAAGTCATGTTCAGATACTATCATATCTTTGCTATAGTTGCATCCGGAATCTGTGAATCGTGATTGCTCTACCACGCACATCATACCACAACTGTCTGGAAGTAACATCAAATCATTATGATTTTATATAATTTTGGTCCTTTCATGCCCAGAATTTATGGTACTGACTGGCAATCAGCTTGATAATTTAGGCTAAATTTGCTTAGACAATATTACCTCTGGAAGATAAACAAATATGAATTATGTTATGAATAATAATTACTTGACACAGTTGTTTATATATATATGCAACACTGCAGTCAGGGCGCAAGTACGTTATTATCTTGAAATCTGGAGAGCGATGAGCACCTTTCTACGATGTGACAAAATGGAGACAACAAACAAAATTATGTTACTGTCTATTTGCAAAGTTTATGAATACGGAATATCTGATTACAAAGACTCAACTGTGACTTTAAATAACCTGATGATAACAAGGACTCAACTGTGATTTAAATAAACTGATAATTACAAGGACTCAGCTGTGAATATAAATAACCTGATGATAACAAGGACTCATCTGTGAGTATAAATAACCTGATGATAACAAGGACTCAAATGTGAGTATAAATAACCTGATGATAACAAGGACTCAAATGTAAACATAAATAACCTGATACTTACAAGGAATCATTCGTGTTTTTAAATAACCTGATGATAACGAGTACTCAGCTGTCAGTATAAATAACCTGATGATAACATGGACTCAGTTGTGAGTATAAATAACTTGATGATAACATTCACACAACTGTGAATATAAATAACCTGATTATAACAAGGACTCAACTGTGATTTTAAATAACCTGACGATTACAAGGACTCAGTGTGAGTAAAAAAACCTGATGATAACAAGGCGATACATATCCTGTTTCCCCTGAATTATCTCTTTCCATTCCGCCAATCCAGAGCAGAATGCCTGACTGCCTGACATACCTCCTTCACAATCCAATCAGAAAATAGCTTGCAAAGTACATGGAATCACGACTCGCAGAGATGCGAAACTTTAAATATGGATGACACATTTTTTCTCAATTTAGACTATATAAGCGAATACGACAGGATAAATTCCATTATATCTTTTGCCTGGTGAGTGATATATACCTCACACTGTTAAGCCCAATAATTGATTCAATAATTTAGTACAATCTTCCCAAAGCATAACTGTATTGATGGTTTGTTTATGAAATCACAAGCACGCTTCCGCAAAGGTTACTAAAAAACTGTTATATTTTCGTTTTGCATATATTTGATTATCTTACTGTTGCGTCAAGTATTGTTTTAAAAGTTTTTTTTTGTTTTTACCTTTATTGTTTTTTTTTAAAGCTCTTGATATTGTGTGGAGAAAATGACTGGTATAAATTAATTTTCTCCAGAAATGACATGCAAATGTTACTGTAATAACGGACATGCACAGGTTGATCAAGTCATGTGTGAAACGTAGAGACAAATAATCAGATTTGTTCGTGTGTACATTTGGTGTCACAGAAGGAGGAAAATTGTCCCCATTCTCGTTTGTTATGTTTCTTAATTCTTTAGGGTATTTTTCCGTACAGAATAATATTCATGTGACCAAGCATACGAATGATGAGCAGTGTCAGGTGTTCCACAGTGATGCTAAAGTGTTGTTATATTGTGTGCCTACCGGAACACAAAATGAGTTGGAGCATTGTTGTAACAATATTGAATGTTATCGATTCGCGAAGGTACTGTGGGAGAAGATATTTCGCAAATATTAGAATCTAACTGTTGTCCTTTGGAAAGAGTAGATTCATATTGTTATCTCTAAAAAACTAAATTTTTCAGTATTTCAAATCCAGCAAACATCTTTTTGGGTATGCAAACACAATCATGTTTGGCGTGTAAAAAGGATCATTTTCAATAGATTTGTCAGTTTGCAGTTTCCCATATGTATTTGTTTTGATTTATTATGTGCATCACTATTAGTTTCCTCACAGGCATATTTATAGTTAATGAAACTGACCTATGCAACGTAACTCAGGTATCGCGTATTGGCTTTCAACGAAATAAAACAGTCGCGAAGCAATGCTAAAGCATTTAGCAAAATTGGAAAAAGTGTCATTTCACCACAGGCATGCCCACAGTGCGACGTGATAATAAATTGGTGTGTGACCGGTATAACTGATATGAAGTGAATACAATAGGCTTTGTATGATCATCAGCGATTATTTTATTTTTTATGTTAGATATAACGCAAACATAATTTCTCCTTTTAGGCACTAATGGATAGTACAGACCAAACTTTGCACAAGGGATTAAGATTGTGTAATCTACTTTTACATCTAATATCCATGAAGACCGATGCAGACATTCGATGACTCTCTAAATAATGTAAATTCACTTACAACAAACACCTCTAGGGAATGGTGTAGGGAGTATTCCATTGATTAAAATCACGTGTAAGCCAGTTTTCCGATATCTTTAATACTGTTCTAAGAAATTAAATGAAATGACAACGTGTACATCTATGAAGCAAATATGAAAAATTACGCATCTACTACTACTATGAAGAAGGAGTGTATACTTTGAAATAAGTTTTGGAATGGAGATAACCTTGTGTCGTCTACTTTGTGAAAAAGCAGGTAAATACATAATTATACAAAGTGACGCGAGAGAGCACTGCAGAATATATATATATATATATATATATATATATATATATATATATATATATATATATATATATATATATATAAGCATATATATATATATATATATATATATATATATATATATATATATATATATAGGTGTGAACGAATTGGTAATTCATGGAAATAATTGTTCTTAATCTTTTCATGCTAGTCTAGTCTTTTCTTTTCTTTATATATAAATAAGGGTTAGATTGTCTCCTCTTGGCACAGTTTTACTGAAGCATCTGCAAATAAGATAATTAGTTTTCAGTAATTAGGTATTAACCCAATGACAAATTTCTTGCGATAATTAAAAATATTTTGAACATTTTTGCAGACGATTCGTTCCAGATGTAGCATTCAATCTGTATTGGCTTGCTATTGCAAGATTAATGAGTTAATTGATAGATTAATGAGTTAATTGATAGATTAATGAGTTAATTGATAGTGTTGATACGCTTGGAGAAAAAAATGTATGCATCAATTAGTTCGTAAGAAATAATGTATTCAGCATGAAAATAAAAGTTGGGTCTAAATACTTGTTAAAAGTGACGAAGAAAAGAAAGTTTATTCATGAGTTGCCAAACGGATCGAAAACTGAGTTCGATACAGGGTTCTATAATTTGATATTATCCATAATCACTTGGAACATACACATAATAACTTTGAACATATACAAAATGAATTTGAACATATCCATAATCAATTTGAACATGTCCATAATCACATTCAACATACATATAATCACTTGCAACATATACATAATTTATTTTAACATATCCATAATCACTTGGAACATACACATAATAGCTTTGAACATATACATAATCAATTTGAACATATCCATAATCAATTTCAACATATCTATAATCATTTTGAACATCTATATAATCACTTTCAACATACACATAATCACTTTGAACACATACAGACTCATTTTGAACATATACATAATCAATCTGAACATATCCATTACCGATTGGAACATATCTATAATCACTTTGAACATACACATAACATCGAAAGATTGTAATGGACTTCAGTGGAACATGCATTGGGTTCAAATTTAATGAACAATCGTAATCGCCCTATTTTCCTTCTAATGCCGTGTCCCAAACAGGAATTGTATGATTATACATTGTTTGTTTTCTTTTCTAAGCATAATTTATATAAGTGAAAAGCTAAATGTTTTCTTGCCTAAATACATTAAGTTGTACACCGACTTTAAAAATGACCGCTCCAGGGGCCTAAATGGTTAGAGCGTCCTCCTCGGATGTGGGAGGTCGTGGATTCGAACCTTTGCCGAGTCTTATCAAAGACTTGCAAAAATGGTACTAGCAAGTGTCTGGTTTTGCGCTCAGGATTAAGAGGTTAGTGTTAGGACTGGTGTCAGAATAATATGACTGGGTGGGACAGGATGCCACATGTCTGCGGCATGATGCCTCACTGCAGACATCAAAGCTATATGACTTAAACATCGTTAAAGCTACGTTAAAAATCCAAATTACACGCAGCATACCCAGAATTTAATAGTTTCTGCAGGAAACGTTGATTGACGGTGATCAGAGACATCCTTAATTGTATGGTAAGAGCAATTGAAATATCCTATTTTTGTATTTAATTTGATATATTAGGTACCGAAACTGGAAGTAATACATGTTTCACCCAACACTTTGAAAAGTTTAAGAAGTTCCATAGGAAATGTTTCTGTTTTCAACAGAAAATAAAAATTATTTTATTTAGTTATTTATATCTATCTACTCGGTTTATAATTGAGAAATAATTTTTTATTGCGTCCTGAATACAGTTGTCTCCATCATTGACTTGGAATATAAAGCGATGATTTTTTTCTGTTTGATTTGGTTGTAGTTGTTTGCGCATGTGTTTTGTTGTTGTTGTTTGCGTAGTTGTTTGGCTTTCGGTTTTTATTTTGTTTGTGGAAGGGGTTATGTGGTAAGTGCCATTTTTCTTATCTTTATTTTTTCTATATGCAATAACGATAACAATTCTGAACATTCATGTGAGACTGCATTGATTGTGTCAAAAGAAATCATCAGTTCCTGTTAATTTAATAATGAATATAGACTACGGTGGAACACCAACATATAAGATTTGAACGACAATTCTTCAACCTGCTGAAATGTGGCACCACATTGCTAATGGGTTATTTCCCCTTAATATCAAACAAATAATTGCATTTCGAGACTGGAGACGGAACAGCTGTGTCTATCATATCAATCTTGGCAAGAAACTGAAAACCACATTCACATGCCAGTCTCTTTCCTTATTTGCAACCTCTTTAACCGTGTTATACACCGGGACATAGATGTGATAGGGTCTTAAACTATGTTTGTTTGCATGACAACTCTATTTTGAAAGTGATCTAGTGTAGCCCTTACCAGTCGAAATACCGGAACTCGAGAGACAATAACTCTTTAAAATATCCCTGTTCATATTTATAAAACGGTATTTCAATTAATGCTGATAGATATTGGTAAATGATTCCCAAAAATTACAGTAAATTTTTCATAAAGATTCCATTCTCAGAAAATTGTATAATTGAAGGAAACGGGATTTTCATTCCATATCAGATAATGTTCATTATTGGAAGATTACCAGTATATTCGGGGCCCCGAGTTGCCGAGTGGTCTAAAACGCTCACCGTTACGGATCACTGTCATCTCACCTCTGTCTGCGTGGGTTCGAGTCTCGGGCTCGGCCAATGCGGGTACGTGAGAAAGCTTGCCAGTAGCTTCTCGTGGGTTGGTGGTTCTTTCCGGGGTTTTCCCGGGTTCTTCCTCCACCGGTTATACTGGCCGCCATGTATTGCCTATCTTGTGCTGAAAAATGGCGTTAAACCCTATGACAACAACAACAACAACCAATATATGCCGGTTATTCGGCTATGGGGCTGTATTAAAACAAAAAACTTTTCAGGTAAGTCTTAGGTCTATAAGATACATATACATTTTTATACAGAACTATTTTATTTGTTACATACTTGAAGAACGTTTTATGTGTCAAAATTTGAAAGGTAATATTTTCCGAGGGTCTCATTTTTCATGTGTTGTTGTTTCTACTTCTCTTGTCAGTTTGGTACACAGTCTCATTTCTCATGTGTTGTTGTATCTGGTTTTCTTGTAAATTTGGTACACAGTCTCATTTCTCATATGTTTATTGTTTCTACTTATTTTGTCTGTTTGGTACACAGTCATAACAGCAAACTCTCAGACTTTATCTTTCATCAAGTAGCTACACTTTTTGATCATGCGTATATAAGACATGCAAACAGCTAGGACGTATCTGCACCAAAGAGCAACAGAACGACCTTGTTCCTTCTTGTCTTGGGATAAGCGCAATGTCGACGTGGTTGGTGCGATTCCTACTTGGAGGAAATTAAAACTCTCTAACATGTGTATATTAATTTATATCATTACAATATTTATCAGTTACAATATTGGATCTAGGGTTAAGCGCATTCCACTTCTTTTCGATGTCCTTCATTAAAGCCATCTTGTACAAGTACAGTTGATGGTCAAATGTAGTTTTCAGAATGACGTAACAATTCTATTTGTTAGCATTTCATTGCGATCAAATAAAATTCTGATACATTCAAAACTGTTTTCTAAACTTGATGAAGAAATAATACGGATCTATTGTTTTTTAATCATGTTTATTAGAAAAAAGTCTAATAAACGAGATCCAAGTACCAAACATTCATTTTAAGCAGCCCTTTCAAACTGTGGTCTAACACATCTTTTAAGTAGCCCTTTCAAACAGTAGTCTAACACATTTTCATTAAAGTATTGCCGTTGCAAAAGTCTTTTATAATTGCTATATTCAAATCTCTGTTCGTTTTTCATGTTTATTGATGCGAGTTAGTCCACAATGTTGTTGAGAAACAATTGCTTCTTTTGGCAACTTCCCATACGCAGTGCCGGATTACCCATTACGCACACTAAGCACGTATTTAGGCACCAGCCAAACAGGGGCACCATAAATTTTTTAAAATTAACTGATGATGATAAAATTGAATGAATTATATATGACCATTTCGATCTACATGTACGAGTATTTTGATTTGGAATGATGGCACCACTGGTATTGCCCCACCTTTTTAGCTTTTATTATTTTAGTTTTTTGCGATTCACATTTTTTTTTTGTTGGGAGCACCATAATATTTTCATTGCTAAGGCCCTGGAAACCCTCAATCCGGCACTGCCCATATGACATCATAAGGCACGTATGAATATGTACCTTCATGATGGCACAGTGTTATCAGCAAAGCCGTATATCAATGAAGGATACGTCGATATCAGTTTTCATCATATTAAACGTGGTTCTCACCCCAGGAGTGTGTAAATCGGGGCAAGTAGACAGGTAAATATCCGAGGAATAGGTGACTGAGTTGATATTTCGCTTGGCGGGTAGGTAAGTAGATAGGTTGATAAACAGTATGAATTATTCGTCATACGGCTCGTTCTTTTATCAATTATCGACTAACTTGTTCATGTTCGTAACAAACTGCCTTTCATCTAGCAGGGGAATGAAACTTTGACAAATTTGCACATACAATGAACATGAACATCTAAAAACGATTCAAAATTGATACCATCTTTTTTAAATAACCGTTTATATAGAAACTAAGCGATTATTTTGCTTACGGTGAAACACAGGTAGAGTAAGGCATTACGAAATTCCCGAGTTGGCTCATAATGGACAGAAGTATTGTTTATTGGTGGTTGCTTGAGAAAATATAACATAACCTTTAATTTAAGTAACGCTTCTCTTACTACGACAGGACACCCTAGGCCTCTGAGTGGGACATTTACTTAATACAGCTATGCCTGACTTCCTGGGATTATATCGAAAAGCAAAGATAAGAAATGAAAAGACACATTCCAGAGAATCTGTACTATGTTTCTTGCTGTATATTTAGGGTGTTTCTATCATAGGTAAAATAAATGATGAAATACATACAATAAAATTAGTTTCGTTGCAACTGTACGAGAAGATATGCAGAATTGTACAGAAAACACAGTTTGCTGTGATTGACATCTTACCTGTTGTGACATTGATTACGAAATGAGTCTCATGGCTGTCTTATAATAATATACATTAAATTACACGTAGCATATGTAACGTGTGCAAAATACTGCAAGAAATAGTTATAAATACTGAGTTAAAGATAAGGACTCGTGCTAATTTGTTTACTGAGTTAAAGATAAGGACTCCTGCTAATTTGTTTACTGAGTTAAAGATAAGGACTCCTGCTAATTTGTTTACTGAGTTAAAGAAAAGGACTCGTGCTAATTTGTTTATTTCAGACTTAAAACCGTGTAGGAAGCGATACTTGTGGCGTGTCGACGGGTCTTCACTTCGCTATAATGTAATATATACAGTTTAGAAACATGTTGCATAACTTTTGCAGACTTTGTGTAGACCATACCACATTTTATGGATATCATAGGCATTGTGAGCATGGTAAACGAATAGCCTAATTTTAGAGCAAATTTGACAATAGAAACTAGTAATTTTTACAAAAGAAACCAGTAATTTTTACAAAAGAAACCGAATAGAAGCCTGCAATTTTGACATAGAAACGTAATTTTGACAATAGAAGCCGGGAATTTTCGTAAAGAATAGATCGGAAATATTTATTACGAATGAATGACTGAAGTCAGACAAAATGTGAAGCTTATTTTCATTTTCAATTGTTAAACGTATGCATAATATATTAAGATGGTGCAATCAATATCCTATGTAGATCTTGTAAAAGTGTTCTTTAAGTCAGTCTTTGGCTCGGGTTAATGAGGCTTGTTCGAATATGGGGGACAAAAACCACAATCAGATCGATAACGCTGTACATGTGTGTGGATAACGCTGTACATGTGTGTGGATAACGCTGAACATGTGTGTTGTTGTGGAGAGGCCAATAATAATCAGCAATATCAAAACCGAAACTCAGTTATTGTCTTTTTCTTATAAATATAATGGTATTTTACGATAATCTTAAGCAATTTGGCCAATTTATTACTGCTTTATTTTTACTATTTAATGACCAATAATTGAGTATACACTATGTATTTCAAACTTATTTAATGTTGCATCATTGAGATAGTCCTCGATTTGGATGATTGTTCTAAATAAATACTGAATCGATGTGTCAGGTGCATGTTTTCAGGTCAAGATTCATTAAGATATAATGACTATTTTTGCAATGTATAAAAATGAATATTATGGTTTTTTATAGTTTAAAGGGCGTTTATCACAATGGAAAAGGAAGCTTGAGTAAGTGTTTTCAATAATGTGTATTTTATATACAATCCAATAAACATGCACAATTCAAATGTACTTTGACTTTGAATTATATATGAATTTAAAGGTGTGAAAAATTATTTAATAGACACTAAAGCAAATAAGCGTTTTGCTTAAATTTGGGGGTATATAAATTGTTTTACGTGTCATAGGTACTGCGGCATTACGTTCTAGATGTAGTCATTCTAGACATCAAACTCGTCCGTCCCCCTGACTTCGAGCGTTTCGTGTGTCTATCAGAGCTGACATTAAAGGTACAGTCTTAAGTAAATAACATTCTGTGCTAGTTGAAAAAACAAAGTAATGAATGTCAAAAATGTTTACAGAAAAATTAACAAATTTGTAAAAATCTTTATTGCCTATTTTGACAGGAAAGTCGAGATTAGGAAACAGACAATGGCAGTGTGTATCCTTTATGAAGCACATGAAACGGAAATACAGTATAAAAGAGCAATGATAGATTGGTTTTATTTGGATACCTACTTCTATTAAAGAAATTGCAAATGAAAGAGTGTTTTGCACAATACTTTGTTCGTATTGAATTTATTTATAGCGGGGGGGGGGGGAATTTTTTTCGTTTCTGTTTATTTTTAAAACAAAGAAGATGGAAACCGCTGCTCTGATAGTTATGCGAATTTCGTAGTCAATATTTTGAGATCAGCATCCGTTCCTCTATTCCACATGCATAGGTTTGTAGCCTCGTTATACATAATAAAAGTAAATACATTTCAAACAATGTAAAAATAACTACATTTATACCAACAGAACAAGTATCTCTGAAAGACCTTTCATGTTCCCTTATCTGAAATTTAGCTTATAAGCAATCATTGATGAGAACCTCTTGAACTATCTGATTTTTTTCGAACTCACCCTCAAAACAGGCAAGTCAATAGTATTTAAAATCATACTTAATCAGAATAGTTTTGTTAGGTGTCTTCCCGTCTCCAGGATAAGTTTGCAAAATCAGAAAAGAACTTTTAGAAATAATGCATCTTTATATAACAAGTATTACCGTTTGGGTGTTATCATATCTATTGCTTCATTTAAAGTGAAGGTTAAAATGTACAAAGGAACTAGAAAGGCAATAAAAATATAGAATACTTACAAATATCATATACATCGTGATTTTGCACATTCCGTTTCCAAATATCCAATCTGGAATAGCATACATGGTAGCAGTAAAGGGTACAACGATAACTATAAAAGCAAAATCAGAGATGGCCAGATTTATCACGAAATAGTTAGTAGCGTTCTTGTCTCCGTAACGAATTAGCGTGTATATCACAAGCGCATTTCCAAAGGATCCCACAAAAGTTAGAAATCCCCATACGACGGGTACGAGAATGGCGTCCAAACGTACCTCGTTCTGTAATACAGAATTCGTCGTAGTCCAGTTTGAGCTATGGTTCTGGGGATCTGAATCTATCCCTGGCGTGCTAATATCAGCAACTGGCATTTTCATAAGAGTGTTGTATTTTCTTCTCGTTGACTATAGTGTCTGTGTCTTACCAAAGGTGATAAAACTTGCAAGAATAGGAACGTACTTTGGCCAGTTTTTCCACATAAACACTTTGCTCCTCACAGCGCCAATCAAAGTCGTTCTTTGGATACCACTTAGGGAAATATTTTAGACAAATAAAATCTGCTAGTTGTCTTGCTTAACTTCTTTCAAATCCTAGTACCAAGCGATATGACACAAGCGCACGCCAGTAAAAATGGTTATGTTTTAGAGGCAGTTCGTTGGGAACCGATAATTGGTAGTAACGCAAAGACAGCATCAGCACACGCACCTGCGGAGCCGAGTGGCAAAAACGGTCTTGCGCAAACTGAAGCAGCGCTGCTGAAAGCACTGCTATTGATAGACCGAAGTCTGGATCACTACTGAAGAGTTCATACGTGTTTAATTGATGGGACTGAAGAACGCTAATTCGCAGCGTGATTTCGATTGAATTCTGAGCGTTATTTATTTATATACTCTGAGTGCAAATCTCAGTTAGTTATTGAAATTGAAGTTATAAGCATATTTGTTTCCAAAGAGTAGCGATGGAATAACTTTTTACTCTTAGAAAACAGGAATATAAACACTGCAGTGGAGAAGATTTATGTTTCTTTTTTTGTGTTTTTTTTATATCTAAAACGATTCTATGAATGTAAATCGTATTATCGGTTAATTTTCTGATTGTTGAGCTGTTTTGAAACCCATAATGAATTGTAATTAATAGCCTTGTTATATTTTATATCGTACACACACACCCCACTCACTCGTATATATATATATATATATATATATATATATA
>JAECUM010047624.1:0-32309 GCA_016617855.1 Megalonaias nervosa
TTGCTATATGGCAGTTCTACATGTCCCAAGCAAAGATTAATTTAAATTACAATGGATGAATACTAAAAATATCTGAAAAATAAATATCCATAAGATCTGCTTCACTGTCACGCTTTACAGCACCACCCACCACCAACAGGTCCTTAATGATTAGATTTTTAACAAGTTCTCGTGATTTTAATTACAAAGTAAAGTACTAGATTTAGTTGCCCCTTCCCCGTTTGATGCAGAAATTACAATTATAATCGCAAACCATTGATTTATTTACCACCGTAGTAGAGGAAGACCAGGTTTCTGGCTCATAGACCAAACTCCCCCCCCCCAAAAAAAAACAAATAAAAATTACCATCTTTTTCACCGTCTTTGAGACCACCCAGATTTTGTTATATTTGAATACCAACAAGTTTCTATCTCAAATACATTTTGATCTCGTCAATGGTGACAAAATATGTTTGAGGGGGATTGGGATCTATAATCCAGAAACTCTGGTTATCCTCTACTACTGACACAATATTTAACCGAAAATTTCAGCAACACTTTCAGCATCTAAACAATTTTTATTGTTAGAAAAAATTGAACACGGTATCTAAAAAAGATTTATTTAAAGTTCTTCTTCACTTACTGTCAACGTATCAACTGTAGATATAAGAAATATTTCATTGTCACGATGATACAAACAAAATTTTATTTTCACACTTACTTTTCGATGACACCCAATTCTTTCATTGCCGTTTTACTGAGCGGATACTTACTGCCTTTATCCATAATCTTTGACCGATCTAGATCGATAATAAGTTTAGTATATTTTTGTTGACTGATTGGATCATGAAAGTTTTCATATCGCGACATAAGCTAGTCGCACAACTGTTCAAGATAGTTAAAATATTTACTGTCATCTGATTTGATCAGTGAAAGTTTTATTTTATGAAATTTACTAAAACATATTCCTGAATTTCATTATTAATTTCAACTGTTAGTGGTTGACCGTCAATCGTCATTTTTTTTAATTCTACTGCTGCTTCCATCCGTTACTGTCAAATTCTTAAAAATGATTTAAGTGTTTAGACAAAATTAATTATAGAGGATGATGTCGAGTATATCACCGAGTTGTTAGCATAATAACCAAGAGTGAATGTATTAATTCCATCTTCATAATAACTTTTATCATCAAAATTACTTTATCCAAGTTTTATAATAACGTCAGTCTCACGTTTCTGATAATTTGTTCTAATGACATTTGTTTTAACAAAACTAATATTGCCGTCTAACGCAGCTTTAAAATCATCAAATTTTATACATTATTAACATATCCTCGCGGTATACCTTTTGCTTCTTTGTTAGTTTGTTCTAGTCGAGAAGCACGGCATACATTTTACTTTTTTGATCCGACAAATTCTTTTACTGGAGTAAACATAAGCTCAGCTTTTATTTTACCAATAACCTTTTCATTTGTGTCATCGTGAAATCCACTATCGCGTGGATAGTCCGATGACTCAAATAAATCTTTATTTTTGTAAATATCCTGATAAGCATCTTCGCATGTTATCTCGTACACTAATGAATCAGTGTCAGTAAACAACAATTCTCTCGACAGCCACTGCTTTTTAACAAAGTTATAGTGAAAATCATACATCAGCCACTTTGAAAGATCAAGTATAGCTGCTCCAACGGAAATTGGTTTATTTAACTTCAGGTTTGGTTTTCGTCGCTGTACCGCAACAAGATTTTCATGAAATATGTTCATTCTAACAACATTATTATCATTAACAAGTTTATTTCTACGGATATCATTAACGATTTCCATGTTGACACGCTTTCTGATATTTTCCATTGTTTTACCAAATACTAAATTATTCACCAGCTTGAAAAATATTTTCTCAAAGTCGGTTTTAGCGATAACACGGCGTTTAGTATTTGAGTCAATATAATCTGCCATCCATCGCGATTGATTAAACATTAACACGCGATGAACTTTACGCAAGATTAAACCAGCATCAACTGCTTGCTTTAGATTTTTGTAATGCCGCACGTAATTTCGTTTGCTTAACAAATTTGGAACGAGCTTGCTGACAATTGAATTAGTAGCTGTTGTTTTTTGTTCGCGCGACAACAAACTATAATCTATAATCATTGACTCCGCACTAAATGGGTAGTCATTATGTACATCGTGCAATGAGTAAGGATAATCAAGATCAACTTCAACAAAATAACTAACATTTTCTGATAAATCCTTTTCTGTTTCCACTAAAAATTGATCTGATGTTATCTAATGAAATTCGCCGAATGGCATTGGTTCTGACGTAGCATAGCCATATAAATTATATAGGACAATATAAATAATATAACTAGACGGAAAATTTTTATCATAGTTGCTCGTGTACTTGTTATTAGCTTGTGCATATATTTTTGCAATAACACTAATGCCATCGCGATTACCGCTTTCAATTAAATTAAACATATTTACAACTGTTAGCAGCTCCAACTCTATTTTGCTTGTTTTTTGCAAAGCGTCCCATGATAATCCTGGCGCAGAATAATACCAACATAGATCTAATCCGTAATTTTCATAACTAACTTGAAGAAAACTTTCAAATACATTTGCTAGCAAAAGCACGTCGATTTTCAAGTATAAATCGTGATAATCATCAAATGTTTTACAGTCAAATTCATTCCAAATTTCTTTTGCATAATTATACTCGTCATCTGTTCTTATTAAAACTACTACAAACACGCACTAGTTCATCCAACGGTGCTGCCATAACCTGAAGACTGTCGATAAAGTGTAACTTGACATATACTTTTCAAAATTATTTGGAATACACTTTATTACGTTACCAAGTTTTATTCTGGCTTTAATATCAACGTCACCAAATACTTTTACTATTATGTGACTGTCATGGCCCCTGAAATTGTGTAAAACAACTAGAATAAAATTTAGTGCATAAAATTTTAGATTACAATTATCATGAGCCGCTCCACGATATTCTCCTGTGAAATGACAATGATGACGCACTCGATCGTAACCCAAGTTTGTTTCGCAAATATGACAATCAACTGCCTCATCGAAATCAATTTTCTGTTCGGGTGTTAATTTTTTCACAGGAGCGGGTTTCGCTAATTTATTAATAATTTTATTAACATCGTCGATTAGACTTTTTAATAACCAAACCGCTGGACTTTCTTCGTCATTATCGGACCTGCGATAAAGTTTTATTTGCGTTGACAAACTATCGTTGACACAACAAACTACTTTATAAGCAACACCGCAAGGAACATGCTGTTGTATTTGCCTTGTACTTGCTTGATTTGGATTATTTTCTGCGCCGGCTACTGAGACAAGTAAACACTAGAAATCAGCGTAAATAACAAACGGAATCTTTAGTTTATGATTATAGTTTTCAAACTTTAATATTTTTCTTTTTCGCTCGGCATAGTTATCCTTTGTACGTTAGCACAATATTTTAGATGCTCTTGTAATTTTCTATCAGGTTGATCTGGTTTATTTTTATACTTGGAAAATCCTTGCAAACAACGATAACAAAAATATTTTTTATTTTTATCTTTATTATATTGTCGCCCAACTAGCCCGTTGAAGTTTCTTATCCAAACGTAATGATTTTTGTAAAACAGTAAGTTTATTGTTGATTAATTAACAGTAGCTGAAATATACCTAGGATAAAAATTTTCTGCTCGTCAAGTCCAAATACGTTAACAGAAATATTATTTGGTTTCTTAAATTTTGGTAATTGATTCTCAGCTACTGGAAAATTTATTCCGCTAAAATCTAACTCGGATTGTATAAGCAAAGTATTTTTCTACGCGATCAGCATTTTTATCTGGCGAATGCTGCGCGGATGGAACGGCCCACTGAAAACCCTTGTTATCTTAGATTTTTACATTAATACAGCATTTTTAATATTTTATCTTTAGCAGAAGATCGACGTAAGAACTACCACGTAATACGTTATATATTGTGTAAAATAAAACTTCCGTAATCATTTCATACTTCCAGCCCGAGCCTGATGCAGTAAACTCTTCCATTTTTTAAAATTTATTTCTTGGTGTATTTTATCAGCGACCAAGGAAACATTTGTACTAGTAAAAATTCTACGCGATTTAGCTGTTAAAAATGGTTCAACAATTTCTTCGTCAGTCAACTCTTCTGAAGCATGCAACTTTCAAAGAATAGCATGATACTGTACTATTAGCTTAATACTTTTATGAATAGCAAGTTCATGTGTTACTGTTGGTTGCAGTAGATGAAATAAAGTTGTTGCGTTAAAATTTCCTAGCACGTTTTGATTGTTGAATTTGTAACTATTATCGTAACCAAAAAATGACACTAGCAATTTTTTCTGGTTGGCCAATTAAGCCTTTTTTTAGCAATATCACACAACTTTAGTATTATATTTTATGTTTCACAAATCTCTAATATGTTTTTTTTTCAATAAACAATCAGTTAGAGATATGGAATGCTATATAAAATAATGGACACGAATTAGAGAATGACAGCACAAAAAGAAAGTGAGTATATTGTTCATCCAGTTTATAATCATTACGCTGGGAATCTGCTTGGTTCGGTGATCCACGTCAAATACCAGGGGTCATTTGGTAAACCAACACCGTACGGTTTGCGAATCAACGTAAAAGGAGATAACGCAGAGCGTGTTGAAATGATTAGAAAAGATTTTATTTTACACATTATTCTGCGGTGACATTCCAGAAGGACAACTTGTATATCAAGTAAACGGCTCGATTAATGACGATAATACCGAAAATCTTGCTTTACAAGATGGGTTTCAGCCTCATCCAGTGTTTGACTTATACGAGGCAAATGAGAGAGGAATTATGCAAGATATACAAACGAAAAAAGTGATAGGTAGTTTGAGTAATGCAGGATATTTGCACATAGCAGTTCGTGGAACAAAAACAAATTTTGTTGATTATCTTTGTCGTCGTTTTATCTACAAGATTTTTAATGGTCCTGTGCCAGATGGATTTGTTATAGATCATATTAATCGTACTAAGACCGACAACTGTATTGAAAACCTCGAGATAGTTACTCAAAGAGAAAGCACTAAACGTGGATGTGGTGCAGGTGGTTGTAATTTTAAACCTGCCAGGCCGGTTGTTTCAGTAAATCAAGAAACAAACGAAGAACTCAAATTTAAGTCGATTACAGCTGTCGCAAAGTGTTATAAAATTAATCCACAATCAGTGAAATTTGTTGCTGATAATGTAATTAAATCAACAATGTCAAACTTAACCTTTGATCGAATTGTCTTTAGATATACCGATTAGGTATATTCTCTAGTTCATTTTTTAAGCACTTGTGTGACCAATTAAATACATCATTTTTTGTGTACTTTATTGTCATCACCGGATTATATTTAAAATTATTTTTTCGGCTGCTGTTAGCAGAATTCAATCAGGTTCGTCGTACATTATGATAATATTAATCAAATTAAAATCGTAACCAAGCAAGCATCTTACTGTTTCACTTAATTCCCTATAATTAAGTATATCTGCCCTTTGATGATATCCTATTTCATCAATATTAATAATTATGTTTCATAAAATCTTGTAAAATTTTCCGACAACTCCTTTTGACTTATACAATTATAACACCACATCATTATCATGTCCTTGTCGTAAATAGAAGATGAAACATGTTCATCATGCAAGTGTTGTTTTTCCTTCTTCTGTTAGCAGAACATTATCATTTCCGCCGCTGATCAGAGTAATATTAACTGCAACATTATTGGGATTTTCTGATAAAAAACAACTTCCCTACAGCTTCTTCAAGTTCAGTTTTGTTTACAATTGTTGCTTTTTCATGATATCTTTTTTCGTCCATGTTTATTTCAGTAAATTAGATAAAAGTTAATTATAATAATGAACTTAATTTAAAAACTTGCTGATATATATGATGATACTATCTTTTTAGCCACAGGGAATTCCATCGCGAGTGATTCCATCACCTACGACTACAGACAAAATGAAAACACCAACAACAATTACACAGAAGATATTTTATTTGATAACACTAATGGCAATAGTTGACAATTTTATAGTTGCCGACTACGATGATGTAGCTACAGTGGTTGATTAAAAAAAATTATGGTAGACCGACAACAGGTAGATATGATGTTAAATATCACATTGCTAAAAAAAATAACAAAATTTAATTTTACAGTTGCCGAACATCAGTTGTTCTGGCAGTTTATTAGACCGTTTCTAAACACAAAGATGTTGATGGTGTCGATGGGTCGACAAAAAAGTATTAGATTCGATTTTATTTTTGTTAAAATATTTAATTTAATGTGCAACAGCGAGGCTGTTAACGAAGATAGAAAATTGTATTTGATATCGCTGTGCAGGGCGGTCAAATGTACGTCTGTACTGCTGAAGTACGAGGAAATTTATAATAATATTATTTAGCTGTTGATGTAGTCGCAGTCAATGAAATGGACTTAGTTCGAACCCAACTATTAAATTTATCGCTATATCCGCGCCATTTAACCAAACTTTTATTGCCTTTTGAATGAGTAACAAATACATCTTGATCAGTTTTCTGTAGTTCCTGTCCGTAGAAACTGCCAATTACAGGCTCCCCTGCTAAATCCTTCAGCGAGTACTGGAATCGTCAAAAGAACTTTATCAAAAACAAATACTTCTTCACTGCAGTTTGGAGTATTACCTTTCTCAAATATTGTTTTTGTTAATGAAATTCAAACTTGATCACCAGCTTTAAAATTATGTCTTCGGTACATGTTTTCATTTGCTAATATCGGATTTTTAATTGCGTCATTTGGTGACAGCGAAAGGTTTCTGTGCTTTTTTTATTGTATTTGTCAACAATTTGCTGAAGATCGTCAATATAATTATTTGCATTTTTTGTTGCAAGGTACTTGTGAATTCTTTCGTTTAAAGTTTTATTAAATCGTTGAACGATGACGCATTTGCCCTCGTTTCCAGTAACATACTTTTTGATATTATTTTGCTCGAGAAACTGTTCAAGCATTTTATTAAAAATCTCTGCACCGTGATCCGTCTAAATTTTATTTGGTTTTCTTTCTGTTTCAGCAACAATCTGTTTTAACGCATTAGTTATTGATTCTCCTGTTTTATCTGCAACTGGTACACTAAACACATATTTACTTAAAACATCAATAACATTAAAAAGATATTTTTTATTATTATTAAACTGAGCAAGATTTAACATATCTACTAGGTCTATCGCCCAGATATGATCAACGGCGTTCGAGATAACTTTACGCTGAGGAAATTTTTTTAAGACGATGCAATTCAGCTGCGAGCGACTGCATCAGTGTGGTATTATCATACAATTCTCTTCCTAGTCCTAATTTATATTTCGTTCCAATTAGTCCTTGCACCAACTTTCTGTCAATTCGTTCTCTGATTCTGCTCGGCATCATGTCACGTAATGCGTTTAACATTACTTTATCACAACCATGTTTATCTTGCTCGGTATCGCGATAACAAATATCATCTCGCATTGCTATTGCATCAACTTGATTGTAAGGTTCTTGTCCTGGCAGCGGATTATCGTTTTCGTCAAGTTGTTGATCCAGTGGACTTTATGGACCAATATATTTATGTCATGGAAGTGTCCAGCCTCCGCTGGTTTTGGTAATTTGCCAATTAATTTGTGTATATCTATGCCTGATCCAATTATTTCTCGTTTACCGCAGTGCTAGCAGTAAGAAACAATTTTATTTTGTTCCAAACAAAGATCCTTGTCACAATTATATTTGCCTTTCATCGTTGACGACTTCATCATTGTTTATTTTATTTTGCTGTATAATTTTCAGTCATCAACTAAAATAACTTTATCTCCTAGCGGAAGTACATCTATCCCTGATTCTTTAAGAAATTTACTTTTTCTTTTGACGCAGATCGCGCAGATACTTTTTAGTATTATTGTGTTATTTTTAGTTTTCTCTGTTTTCTCATCTTTATTTTCAGTTATAGTTTTACATTTGAGACAGTACGTTGACATTTTTTATAATTAAGTTTAGACAAAATTCATCGCAATTGTATCATTAGCATAAGGTTGTTTGTCAAATTGTAAAATAAACTTTAAAAAATTGGAGCCCGACACCGAAGGTATCGAGGACATCTGTTTGATAAACATTATGCATTAGTATCCACACGCCGATGTTCCAAAAGGTTGCATTTGATTAGACGAATAATTTATTTTTTTGTATTTTCTGTTTATATATTTTTCTATGACATTACTTGGTAGAAGGCCAAATGAATCAAAATAATTATTGCTTTAAACCGGAACCCAGTGAGTGCCAGGTCCATCATTAAAATGTTTTTTATTAATTGCGCATGATCCACCTGCTGGTGCGGTGTTGAGTTCATCTGTGAAATAATTTCCACGAAAAGCTTTTATTTTTTTTAGTTTGTCAAGTATATCAAAATTACTTAATGTTTTTATCGTCTGGTTCCAGGAAGCGTTAATCCGCGGCTTATTCCCATTATGTTGGGCAACAAGCTTCTCCCTACTCACGCCAGTAATGGTCCGATGAATCCACCTTTCATCGCTTTGCACAATCGTTGTTTTTTTCGTTGTCGGTTGCTGTCCTTTTTTTCGTTGTCTTTTTCCTTGGTGATTTTCGCGAACGCTTTGCGTTTGGTATTTTTATTTGATTGCTAAACAAAAATTGTCTTAATTCCATCGCCTGAAACAGCCTTTTTTGTTGCACCGGATATTGCGGCCGAAGCAGCTGCTATTTCCAATGTTCCAAGCACTGGCAAAAGTTTCGGTAGTACGGTTTTAGCTATTGTCGCAAGCGCTAGTCCAAGAAATCCACCTTCGATTGCCATGCGGTTTACTTGAGCAACACTCAGATTAAGAACAAACGGTTTACCTTTTTCTATTTTTTTTTTAATTTGCGTTTGAGTTAACATTAGTTTTGTTGCAGCTGCGCCAACGGCGTTGGGATTCATTTAGAGTGAAACCGCCTGTCGTTTGGCAACTGCAGTTGCTAATTTTTAACTTGTCCTTGAGTCAAATATATTTCTCTAGTAACGTATTTCGTCGTCGACAATTTCATTATATTTATTTGCTAGATTAAACTTAATCCCTTTGCGATTACGTTACACTTGTACTGACATTCTACCTTTGACCGCATCAATTGTTATAAATCTGTCACTGACAACTAGAGCATACACGTAAAATGCTGATCCAGCTGCAGCAGCTCCTAGTGTCCAAGTAACCTCAATATCTGCGGTTGATCCAATAGATCGCTTAGATTGCTTACTAACGTCAAAAAAAAATATTGAATATAGTGTTCTAAACTCCTCAATTGATATTTGAGATCCACTGTCAGCATCGTATTATTTTTTTTTCTTTTTTTTTTTTTTTTTTTGTATTGCCTCCATCAGTTACATGTACGGTCTGGTTAAATTTTTATTACCATCATCACTAAAGTCACACTCGATTGCTCGTTCTTGATACTGCTTTAGTTTATTCTAAAAAATATTCGTCTGACATCAGCGCTATCAAACACTGCGTTGGTTTGATCTTGATGACCACGTCGAGCTTGCTGTTGAAACGCAATGAATATAGTTCTCGGACTTTGTTCAGCTGCAGTTGTTGTAACACGCCAAGTAAAATCTGTTGCGTTAACTGTTGTTCGATAAATCCGATTTTGATTAAAGTGAATCTTCCTCGTTGACGCGGCCAATGTTGCTTCAAATTCCATTATATTAGCTATTGATGGGGTACTACGTGGCATCCACAGTGCAAGTCTTGTGATAAATTGCTGGTCTATTGCATCACTTTGCATCAAGCAATCATTTGTATCAGCAGGTTCAATGATTAGGGTGTGTCTAACCCTACGAAAAACTTTATTATAATCGCGACAAAATCCAACATTGTGCTCAACGGAAGCATCATTGTTATTTGATGTGATGTTGTGGCAAGAGCTTTTCATTTGGCGTAACCCTTATTATATCGCAGTTGCCGTATATTTGTAATAGCTGATCTTACCATTTCTCCTATTTCAGCAGCATTATTATTAGCAGGATCCGCAACAAGATTATTAGTGTTCGCAGCTGGAACACCAGCACCACTGCGATACTCATTTGACGTGGTAGTTCCATCTACAGTATCCTTAAACTACATCATATTAGTTGCAATTGATTTATAATAATCATCGCTAAACAAAACTATATTTAAAATTCTGCTTGCAACTTGTAAGTGATCTGAAATATCCTCAATTGTTTGATCGGCCAGCTGATACTTAACGCTCCTAAACAAACTCCAGCCGTTGTTTACAAGTGCAATATCAAAATCAGCTCCAATATCAACAGGTGGATTAATTGTTGTCATGATTTTACCACGTACTTCTAACATTACCTTGTGTGGTAGCAGAAACACGTCATCGTACGAGTTCCAGCTTTATTTGGCTCGTTCGAGTTTTCATCAAGATATTCGACGTCCTCAAACTTCGTTGCTGTGTCGTCGGTGTCAGATACTTCATTAAGATCAAGGTAATTTTTGACTGACATTTTTTATTTTATTGTATCACACAAAATTGTTAGTCCGGAGGACTAGAAAGCTGTTATTGGTGATCTAATTGGCTGCGTCGTCAACTCTAGTTTTTGCATTATTTGCTCACCTTGCGGCGACAATAATTTTTTTGTCGTTGCTATCATTGCACGTTTAGTATCTGCCGTTGGTGCAATTTCTGAAATAACCTGTTTAATTTTACTTGCAGACGGTGCGCCTTTTATCTTATCTGCAATCTTTTGTCCAACAGCTGTACCTGCGGCACTGGCGGCTCCCGTCGCAAAAGCTTTTGATGCTTCCAGCGCAATTGGTGCTACTTTATGCGCTATTCCAGGTATATTTTCAACAATTTTAGTAAAACTATTTCCAAAAAAATCACCTACAATTTTTCTCCTGTAAATTTTTCTTCGTTGTTTCATTTTATATCTGTTAGTTGTACAAAATTTGTCTCGGCAACTATGTTGCTGTGCGCAAATGTAACTAATAAGTAACAACCTCATTGTTTAAATCTAGTTGCTTCAGGATTGATCTGTTAATTGCATATTTATTTCTGTTATTTGACTTTCGACGTTTAATGGATAATAAATAACTTGTCGCGGATTAACTTGCATTTGCGACCCTGGTGGAACGTCCGGCGAAAAACTGTATATTGTTTGTCCTTGACTTCCTCGCGCAGAATAAGAGCCTGATGCATTAGAACAGTTTATCAAAATCGTGTATACATCTGTTATATTTACTGGTAGATCTCCGTCATACGTTACAGCGGCGTCTACGACGCTGCCATATTGTTGATGAATAAATCCTAACAACGACGCAATACTTGTTGCTGGAGAAAAATATATTAACAATTTATTTTTAGTGTTATTCTGGCACGTAATGTAATATAGTTTGGAATCAACACAAAACTGTTCGCAGCACCTACGGTGTTTGTGCTCTTTTTTGTTATTAATTCTTTGATTGTTTTATTGAGATTAGTTACATTGTAAGCGCCTTGTGGAATTTTCAACGTTATTCACGGCGCCGGTGGCGCGGCTGCTGGTTGAAATGTAAAATCGTCATTGATGCCAATTTTTACATTAGCCATAAAGTGCCATGCCGTACAAGAAATGATTCCAAATTCATATTGCGTCCCTGGATCAAGTTGTATTGGTGGAATGTAATTTACAGAAAAATTTGCACTATCTTTTGTCGTTTCTGACGAATCAAGCAATAATGTTGTTGATGTTAGTGGCATTGTTTATTTTTTGGTGTTTTACAAAAATTTATCCAGTAATATTATTACGCTAATATTTCCAGTTTCTTTTGATGATATTAGTAGCATCAATCCGCCGACCATTTCAGCGGTTGACGTAAATACGCGAACAACCCTTGATCCAGTTCTTGTTTTACTTAATCCTTCCAAAAATTCCTTTACACGTTTTTCACCGTATTTCAAAGATAACCTCTTAAAATTCCATCCCTTATTGTAATCATTTGGTCTATTTCGATACTGTGTCGCTGTTTCATAAAAAACAGAAGCAATAATTCCTTCTCTAAATTTATCATAAAGCAAAAGATTAAAAGATGCTCATTACTATCCGTAGATTTATTTATGCCATCTATAGTTTTACCACCTTCAACTATAATATCTTTTATTAATTTGATAAAATTATTATATTTTTCAGACTCCCATCTTCTGATCGAATTAATATCATCAGTATCATGTTTACTTAGAAAATTTGAATATTCCTCTTCTATTATTCAAGCTTGCTCTTTTTTTAAATAAAATTCTCTTTGTTTTTTAATATCCATTAATCCTACAGTTATTTGCCCAATTTTTCTTTCTTCTTTTCCAATCTTTCTACTAAATTGTCTAACAATGTTCACGACTCCTCCATTGTCATATCTGCTAATCTTTGCTAAAGTTCAAGTGGATTGTTAATCAGCCGATCTACTTCATTCTGTCGAGCAACAGGATCGGCAATGTTCGCAACAAGAGCCTCAGCAATTTTTCTAGTTTCGTCTAACGATTTTTCAATAATATTTTTGATTTAACCTCCTATTGTTCTTTAACTAAACCTAATAAACCTTTCTACTGCATTTTCTTAAGTTCTTCTCCAGATAGCGTAGATATGTCTGGTTGTTTTCCAAGTACTGCCCCTGTAACTGGTTTGAGAAGCCTAGCTGTTTCTTCTGCAGCAGCTACTTGTCCACGCCGTGCTTCTTCTGCTTTCTTTTTAAACGCGGCCCTGGTTTCAAAAAATTTCTTTAGTAAATCAATTTTTTGTTGATCCATTTTATTTCAGTATGCTTTATAAAATTTACAAAAACTTGTCAATACAGCAACGAAACATTTTTGCTAGATCACGCAAAAGTTTATCGAATAAAAAGAAATTATATTTGTCTTTGGTTGCTTGATGATATAACTCAATAAACTTGTCGTTTGTTACATCTCCACATTGTTCATTTGCAATATTTCGCACATCAACGTTATCCAGCCCAGGAAATAATATAAAACAACCAGTATTTCGTCTGATAAATCTGTCAATATTGTAAAATCCTTGCGCAGGATAAACAGAATTGCATCGTTTGTTGCGCGACAATGAAAAATAAGATCTTAGTTTGATCATCTTCTCGTTGTTCAGCGGAATATCATCAAAAACAACTATTTTATGCTCAGTCGAATCGAGTTCGTTCACCGGAATCAGATCCTCTGGCTGCTAAATAATAAAAAATATCATCACCTGCACCAAGTTCGTCACGAAGTTTGTTGTTTTATTCATTAAGTAGGTCGTATTTATCTTGCTGTGGGTTAATTGTGTAAATATAAACTCGATCATAGTTAAAATTGTCGTTGAACAGTAAATTCATTAATAAATTTGTTTTTCCCGATCCTGTTCGACCAACAATAAGATAATGACAATCTGGTAGCTCATTGTTATGTTTGTGATTGATCAATCGTTCGGTATCAAATTTAATACTGACATTGTATATATTTGTTACATAAAATTTTCGCCTGCCATCACATTTTTGTCAAACGATAAACAATAATGAGCTATTGCACAAAATTTGGAACAACGTTAAGTGACTCAACACCAACAATGACAACAACAAATGGAAGCGTAGATTTATCAGGTTACTTAAAGAAATCTGTAGATACGATGACCGGCAATCTGTTGATGTCAAATCAGCGAGTGTTAGGACTTGAAACAGCTTATCCGCCAATAAATGTCGTTAACACGCAAGTGTTAAGTTACGCTCAGTTAAAATCTGTCGACGATAATAAACTTGATAAAACCGGTGGAACTGTTACTGGTGATGTTGATATGTCGGGCAAAAAAAAAAAAAATAATAAATTTAGAAACTACATATCCACCGCCAAATTTAAATCAATCTCAAGCAGAAAGTTACTTACAACTAAAGTACGTTGACGATAATAAACTTGATAAAACAGGTGGAATAGTTATTGGTAATGTTGATATGTCGGGCAAAAAAATTATAAACTTGGAAACTGCTTAACCACCGCCAAACTTAAATCAAACTCAAGCAGTAAGTTACTTACAGCTGAAATATGTTGATGACAGTATGCTTGATAAAGCTGGCGGAACGGTTACTGGTAATATTGTATTAGCAAATAACGCAAAGTAACCGGTCTATCGATTAATTCTCCACCAGCTGGTGATAAAGATGCATTTAGTTATGCTCAATTACGTGGAGCACTTACACCATACTTACATTTATCCGATGGAACAATGACAGGAAGTATTGACATGGGCGGAAATGTAGTTTATAGAACACAACTTAATAAGACAACGCTCGACAACGACGATTGGCTAACAAATGTTAGATTTGCTAAAAATAATTTTGTTAGGCTAAGCGGCGACACAATGTCTGGCACATTAAACGTGGGCGCTAATAAAGCAACATCATCGTACGTACCAACAGCAGACTCAGATTTAACAAACAAAAATACGTGGACGACACAGAATCAGTACTACGAAATATGATTCATTTAGTTGGCTCAACTTATTTACCGTTATCAGTCGGAATAATGACCGGCACAATAGATATGGGCGTCAATAAAGTAACGTCATCGTACGTTCCAACCTCAGCACCAGATTTAACAAATAAAGCTTATGTTGATTCTAAAATATGTTGAACTAAAAATAATGTCGGATTTATTCCAAGTTTGCCTGAGGCAGTAACAAAGAGTTGCATTTGTTGCTAGTGCGCCAACGGTAAATCCTGGTAATAATCCAAATCAAGCTTTTTGTTTGCAACTGGAGTTCACAGTCTGCAGCGAACGTATCAGAAGCAACACGTATTACTAGGAGCTAGCAATGGAATATTTTCTCGCCCAGGCACTGAATGCACTGAAAGGTTTAGACCTTACAGTTGCTACAGGTTTGAGCCTTAGGGCACAGGAGAAGAGGACAACTCTGCTGTTAATATGGGAGAAAACAGAAGAAACAAGACATAGGCCTAGGAATCGACGCAGAGGAGGAAAATGGCGCCAAATGAGGGAGCAACCATTGCAGACCCAATCAGGGAGCAGTCCTCAACGCGCGATTCAACAAGAAAATAATCCTCAGCAGGAGATTAAGCCACTCCAGCAAACTTCTCCAGTTAAAGCGGAAGAAGTAACGATGGCCAGGTCTTCAATCATTTCTGCCCACGCAAAACCAGACCACGCTATGAAGAAACAAAAGGCACAGGAAACGTTTGCCAGTGTAGCGGCCTTTACTCCTGTCACCCCAGCTACACCACCTTGGCAGAGGGTTCAGCGTGAAATAGAATCCACTGTAGAAACAGACCTACAAATGTCCTCATCTAGCGAAGAAGTAGCAGAGGTAGAAGAAGAAGAGGGAGAGACTGATGAAGAGGAATCCTACATGCGTCAGCAGTTGGATATGGGACTGAGGCCGGCGATTGATGATACAAAAAAAGCAGGTATCTACATCAGCGCTGTGAAATATCTCGCCTGGCGAATCCTCAACAATTACAAACCCAGACCACAACAGTGGCACTTCAGAGTCAGGGTACTCTCCCAATTTTACCAACACGCCTACGAGACCTACCCTCTAATGGATTTGATTGATGCAGCGAGATATCTAACAACCTTGCACGGCTATAAAGAATTCCCTGAAATTACCGGACAAGATACACGCACGGCGAGAAAAGTAAAAGAGGCTGAAGACCGCCGGAGAACCTTTGAGCAACCTGCCAAACAGCCCTTTTTAGAGCTTACAAATTGCCTCTCATTTAGTGGGATTCCATTTTGGCTAGGAATTCCAATTATAACAATCCATGATTCTGATCTGATCCTTTGGACTACCAGTTTAAATTCCAACCGCATAGCTAATATTGACTCAACTAATTTGTGTTGCACAGACATATTTGTAGATACAAACTGTTAGGGAATTATATGTATGTACACTATGTACTAGTCAAATTTGATTGATAGGTGTTGGGAAAATTTATAAACTTAATAGAGTTGGCTAATTGCAGAGGTGGCTAACACATTATTGGTACTAGGGCTGTCCATTAGTACAACTGGACTGAATTTGAAATAAGTACGGACTGGCGTTTCAGGGCTGTGACGACATCCATTGCTTCCGCGCCGGATTGCCAAGACCCTTTCCTCCTTTTCCAGACTCGGACACCCGTACATGGACGGTATGTGGAACGATTTTCACCCGTCCACACACCAGGTGCCCGAATGAGACGTCATTGCTGCCAACCAGTGGCAGCGGGCGTCTCTTAACGATTGGCTGTCATCTGGTGGTAACGCAGTAGAGCTGACCATGCTTGAGTGTGTGTTGGGTCTATTCCCTCTCAAACAATAGCCCCTAGCTGGTGAAGTGGCTGTAACATTACTCAGTCGTCACCAGCTAGTGTTAAAGAAACAACTTCGGCATATTTAACAGCCTCTTTGAGGGCATTAAAGCCTGGGGGATGTGGCACGCTTTCCTTCCCCCAGGATTATTTAGAAATCCGCCATGCGGATATTAACCGGTCGCACATGCCGGTAAGGGCGAAAGCGACCTAAATCTAAAGTCAGTTAGTCTGCAACTGGAGTTACTTTATCTGGTAGCTCAGAGTGGACTACAAATGGAGAAACAACAAACTTTTGGTCAAAAATACAACAACAAACTTTTGGTCAAAAATACAATGTCCGTACTCGGTAGCTATCTGGCAGTTTCAGCTGCACGGACGATTAAATTCATCTACTGGCAGAATATACAACTGGAGACTTCAAGTGTCTAATGATAATGCAAACTGGACCGAGTTATGCATCGCAACTAACACATATATTTCAACAGCATAATATTTTACTTTAGCCGCAGCGAGTATGACAAACAAAATTAATATTTCAGAATATACGTTAATAACGAAGAAAATCCATTTCCATGATTAACGGCATTTCAAATATTTACACTCGATGATCAAGTTTAATCGCAGAAAAATTTTATAAACAAATAAATATAACAATGTCAGATCCACCAATAGTAACAGTCGCAAAAGAATTCTACAATGACATTTTTAATCCTGAAATAATTCTCAACGAAGCAGATTACGACACACTAGTGGTAATTTAGTAAAATTACGTCCAGAAAATGCAAAAATAAATTTTATAAAAAAAGATTAGAATATAATTATTTACATAAAGTATATGATGCATACACCGATTTAATGAACTATCAAATGAACAAAATTTAATTCGCATCAGAGAAATGCGAGAACCACAAGTAAAAGGCGCAATAAAAGATTTTGATATTATTAGCAAGTACTGTCATCCCGACGATTATCGTGAAGATCAAAATCGAGTCGAAAGTATACTAAAAATATTACTTGAACTGAATGTTGAAATTTAGATATCATTAATAAATCCGATTCAATAAAATCACAAGCACACGGCGGACGATTGCAGGAGGAGGCTCGAGTAAATCGCTAACATAATCGTCTTATAAACTAGCTGAATCAAAAAAGAAAAATTTAAACAGAAATAAAAAATTAAACGACACCTTTAAAGAACGAGAAATATTTCAAAAACTGGGCATGAACTACAAAGACAAACAAACAATAATAGATCTCTCTAAATCAGTAAGCGCAGAGCTAGCTATAAAAGCGTACGCAAACGCAATAATATCATTGCTAAGCCGAACTCCGGAATTTGATACGATTACTGTTTAAAAAATTACTAAATATGATAGATGAGTTTACTGACGAATTTAATAATTTCAGTGATTCTGAACGAAAAGATTTTATAGATGAGGTTAAATCAGTAGTAATTAAAGAAAAGTAGACTCGTTTTATGACATTAGTGAACAGATGATTTTCCACCACCAACACTCTATCGATCTAGACAACTTTTATTAAGAAATTATTATGGCAAAATCGAGGAAGTTTATCGACTATTTTTCATTGCTAATTTTAGAAGAAAAATACTTGATCTGTTTCCTGACAATAATCTAGAAAATAAACTTATTTTACGTCGATTATTTATATTTAAATTTATTGTTGCATACGCAATTTTACAAAAACATTTTATTGATAAAAATCTTATATTAGATGAAATTGCTTTGGTGCTTGGATTTATCTATGAAACTGAGCAAAAAGTTAAAAATCAAGTAAATGGGGTATTTTTTCATGTTAAACCTGATATCCGCCCCATCGAATTGACTTCTTATAGTTGATTAAAGGAAAATGTGGTGCTGATAGATGAAAAATATAAAGATACTAATTCAGATGTATATGACAAGTATAAAGATTTTATATTTGATCAAGCCAATGCGGCCTTTTACAATGTTATGATTGATATTGCTATAAGAGTCAATTTCACTATTGTGTAGCGAATTTATGTAAAAATGAAGAAACAAATTATCGACTTCAATCATATTTCAGAGAATATTCCAAAATCTGACCTCGATGCGCTAATACAGTATAATAAGTACTACCATAAAAAGCTCTGGTGCACAAAAAAGTTATAAATATTATAGCAGAATAATTCGAGTAATTTCGTATTTACCGCTGTTGCTGACTGGCTCTGGTATAGTTTCTAGTGGAGCAATGTTAAACAAGTTTTTGTTAATTATTTTCGGCATTAGTGTTAGTTTATCAACTGCGTTAAAACAAATTGATTGAGCCACAATTTGAAACTAAAAAAAAATGTTTGCCAAACAGCGAGTATAACATACAAAAAATTGTTAGATCAGATTAGATCTTATTTTGCGTGGAATCAATTATGACACGGACGATTTAATTCGTGAGTTTCGTATAGTTGATAGTATGCTGACAGATATTTTGCCAATGAGAGTGAGTAAGTATGAAAATCGATATCAAAAAACATATCAGGTAGAGTGTGTTATTGATAGTCAGAATAATCTCTCTAATTAATTTTGTCTAAACACTAAAAATAACCTGATAGAAAAATTTTGTCAGATATTGTGTACAACTTTATAAATAAATTTAATCTAACAATAAAAATAATCTGATAATAATATTTATCTAACAATAAAATAATCTCATAAATAAAATTTTATCTAAACTTTATCAGCAGAAGAGGATAACCAGAGTTTCTGATCATAGAACCCAATCCCCCTCAAGCATATTTGTCACCATTGATGAAATCAAAATGTGTTTGAGATAGAAACCTGGTCGTATTCAAATATAAAAAATCTGGGTGGTCTCGAAGACGGTGAAAAAGATGACAATTTGTATTACTTTTGGTGGGGGAGTGGGGTCTATGAGCCAGAAACCTGGTTTTCCTCCACTACTGCCACTCTTAATAGTGTTCAGCAGATTTCAGATTCAAACTTACTTTCCTTGAGATCACTGGTCATCCTCAAAATAAATGTATGGGAGAAATATAAATTGGCACTTCGGCCACCATCATGACTAAAAAGCATACCTTTATCGGACAGAGCCACTGAATGCAAAATAGTCAACATTTTAAAACGATTAAAAGAATGAAAACAACATGTTTTTAAATCTCCGTATTCCGAATGGTTTTACTGTAATTCAGCAACTGCTATATTGTAATCAAAAGTATATACGGATTATAAAAAAAGAATTACCTTAATTAGTAATGAGTTGTATAACGTCTTTTTTGTTACCTACTTGAAAATCTGTTAAATATCTTCACATGTTTCTAATTAATCTGTAAGACCTTCAGGATAAATTCTAAGAATTATGAATCAAAATACGGCCAGCAGATTGCTATGTAATAAACATTAATATTAAATATTTGTTCTTGTCATAAAATATGTCGTAAACACAGAACTCTAATCATGAACCTCTCTCTCTCTCTCTCTCTCTCTCTCTCTCTCTCTCTCTCTCTCTCTCTCTCTCAAATGCTGATATGAATTCACCTAATTTAATACATATAGTGTACTTCCGTCTGTTATGTATTTTTGCTTCCCACTAACAAGGCCTCATAGTCTCGTCCTTTGCAAGTGAATTCTCTTTACTTTGAAGTTAATTAGAGTAGGTGCTGATTTGTTGTAAGTATACAATTTTAACCCAAACAAAGTTCTCATTGTCCATAAAAATTATGATGCAAATCAATTACAATAGATATGAAACATAAAGTATTATTTTTTTTAAGAATACTTCACGTTTTTGTCCGTTTAAAACCAAATCTTAGTAACCTAATAATAGTGAAGTTACTATTTCTACTGCGGTTGTTTCATGTGCTGCTAACTAAGTATGTTATCAATCAGGTGGAAGTTGAGGAATGCGTTAACAGCAGGGAGCAGCCCCGACATAAATAAGATTGTCATTATTTCTTTTCTACCAACAGACTGAACCAATTCCTTCAGTGACAATAATTCGTTTTGTTGTTCGCCCTTCGAATTCGAAGATTACAGTGATATCACTAATTAGTTTGGTTTCTTTGAGCACGTGTGTGGCCGATCAGGCCAATCTGTACTCTGAACTGTCTGTGGTAGACTGGATGCCGCCTGGGAATGCGTGATCAGAGAACATATTGCAGTTTCGATATTTACGCTGTTAGTTCGTCTGCCTCTACAATTCTCATCAGATCATAGTTTGTAGGTAAAGTATGCCAGATGGAATTATCCTGTGCATGGTCCTCGAACGATTCTGGGTCAATGTTGAAATGTTTCAAGGATGACTTGAGCGAGTCTTTGAAGCGTTTCTTCTGACCTACCTGAAATCGTTATCCCTCATTTTGTTAGCCGTAGAAGATTTTCTTTGGTAGTAGCTTGTCTGATAGCCTAGTGACATGGCCTGCCAATATCTTCCGTGATTTCACAGAATGTGCATGCTTGGGAACCGTGCCCCCGTGAGAATTTCAATATCTGGAATTTCAGTAGATTTCTGGCGAGAATTTTGCTACTGTTCACAGAGAGGAGATGCATTAATGGTTGTTGCACTTCTGTATGTTGCCTTTCCGCTTGTACAAGTGGACGACGGGTGCATCCTTGTACATTACTTGGGTCCACATTAATCGGAAGAATTCATTCTGTTTCTGAACCATGCGTGAGCTTCAGGTTTTGTAGACGTTTCCGGGTATATCATCCGCTCTAGGTTCTTGACTATTTGACATCAGATCAATTGCTTTCTCGGTTTCAGTCAGTGTTGGAGGAGCCTCCTTATGTAAGCATCATTCTCATCAAACTAGTCTTGATACTCCCTGGCAGTGGTACGGAGGGTTTTAGATCCAGTCAAGTGCACAGAGCTTTTCAAGGATACTCATGTTTGCTCGACGTTCTCGGAGTTCGCTGCACAGTTCACATTCTCCGTTTTAATTTTAATTTTAAGGCCGCTTTTTTGCCTTGTGGTCGTTTGCTAAGCTGAATCCTGATATTGATATTGGAAACGAAAAGCCGGTGATCTGTCCAGCACTCTCCACTTCTCATGGCCTTCGTTGCTTGGACATTCTTCATGTCTCTTCTCAAGACGATGAAGTTGTCATTGAGATGTCAGTTCTTGGAGCTCCGAATTAGCAGGCGGAAGACTATGCTGCAGATTAGTGGGTAGTGTTCAGCGGATGTACTTCGGTCACTACAAAGGAAGGTTCATCCGGTTCCGACTTCAGTGAGTTGTCCTTCCTCAGATATTTGAGTTTTACTCAAGGCCACACTCTGAATGTTCAGTATGGCCAGTTCTCTACCACATAGAGCTGGTCTTCTCTTGGTTTCTTTTGATGATGTACTGTCAATTAGTGGGTGCACATTCCGGGCAACAACAAAAAAATTATTTTTACCGTTAAATTGGGATCCCCATAAGCCGATGTATGCTGACTAGGGTTTAGGGGGAGCAGGTAATGTTTATGGCACATTTCTAGCCTCTTTCTGGTACTCTGGAAATAAGCAGTTTATTCCCAATTACAGCTGCTCAGTTATACACGGGGCTGCTTCGGTATAGGGATGAAGGTATCTGGTGTCGGGAGAGGGATGATGTCACGACCTGCGCGTGACTTGGGTTTAAGTGTGGGAAAGTCTCTCAGAGTCACCCTCACTCTCTCAAGGCACCAGTTTTGAACTTTGAATATCCTGCCATGACATTTTTAATGAGCAGAAATGTTCGTTCCAAATTATTTTGTTTTCTTTCTTTTCAAAAAATTGTTGTAATCACTTGATCTAAAATTCAACATTATGTATTTGTTCAATGTTTTAAGGAGAGACCGAAACCAGCGAATTAACAAAACATCATTGAAAATACCTCAACCTTTCGTTCGGCACTACTGTTCACCTAAATAAGATCAATAAGGAATATATAAAATATAAATATAATTTCTAATATTTGTAACAGATGCCCATTTTATTGACGGCTATCCACACTGCATACGCTTCACGTTATTGTATATCTGTAAAGGTTGTGTTCTGTGAAAATATATAAGTACTATTATAGAATAGCGTGCAGTATGTGCATTTTAGCTAACAGGTGGACTATACCATTTCACTGTATGCACATATCAGCAGTTGAAGAAGGCTAACATACCCAATAGATTTATTTTACTATGATCTAGCAGAATATGTTTGGGTGGATAAAACCAGAAAGGGTAGTAGTATTTTCTCCGCAATGAAAATTCTATCGACAATAAAACGTGACACTTCTATTTACGTCACCGATGTTATGTGACGTCACAAAGAAGAAAGCATATTCATTCATTGAACGATGATCGATAATAAGTTTTATGTTGTAGCATTGTTTTGGTTTTTATTTCAGTAACAGTGTTCAGCACGGCATTGCTTACGTCTTTATTTGGTTTAAAATCTATAATAAATGCGTTTTTGAATTTATACTGAAAATAGCCTTATGGACGCGCAATGCGGCAATCGATGAATCACAACTTGATCGGTGATTTTGTTGCAAGTGAATTGATTTTCTTGGTTTTGGGGTCAATAATTAGATCGAGATCAATATTGTGATCAATGAAACTGGTTTCTTCCTAGTTTCATATTATCATTTAGATACACGTGTGAGTTCTTAATAGAAAATAGAGCAATCACATATAGAATGTGAACGGTTCAGAGACCTGAAATATTTTTTCTTAAGGAATACTGTTATGCTAAATACGGTTTCTGCTACTGCTGCATAGAGATATTGGGGTATCATTGTTTACCAAAAAAAATTTAAAAAATAACAAAATTATCTTTTTATTTAAATTTTATTATTATGTATTAAATAACAAAATAATTATAAATTCCAACATGACTTCTTGCTGGATAGATCTGATGCATTATAGCCTTGATTTTATTTTTCTTCCGTTAAAGATGGTATACATGGTAGTTTGAACTTTATATTTTGCTGCCTTTGTCCTTTGGTCACGTCAACAAAGTTCAAGTCAAGTGTTCATTAAATAATAATAAAATATTGTAGTTATCTTGCCGTACACAAGCTTTTTCACCTAAATCAAAGAAACTTGATGACTAGAAGTCTACACAATTGCATGTCTTTGGCAATACATTCAGAGCATACATTGCAAGTAAAATAGTCAATTAATTCGATATGCATAGAAAGATCACAAACGTATTTTCTTCTGCACAATTTGAAGCACTTGTCACGCCTTGAAGTGTCCATAGAGGCTCAGAGATTCTAGGGAGATTTCGTCCAGGGATGGTATGAATTCTTCATATTCTTGAGAGAATATTTAGGCTTGAACGAATTAATGTGGAAGATAGAAATGATGAAGCCTTGATAATGCAAAGGCCGAACTACTCTCTGTTGCATCTGCTAGCTCAGGTTCGGTTTCACATGCTTGAGCATTCAAGGTTTCCTTAATGGATCCAATGTTGCTCATTCATAATCTATTTTTTGTCCTCTCTCTCTCTCTCTCTCTCACACACACACACACACACACACACACACACACACACACACACACACACACAGAGGTGCCAAACCGGTGGAGTTTAGTTCAGTAATTTTTTTTTATGTCGAGGGTACTCTTAATCAGAACCAGTTAAATTTAAAGTGGGTCTAACCTCCTCAGTGTCATGGTATGAGATAATATTCCAATAAAAAGTTGCTTTACTGTTACCTAGGGAATACTTTAATTAAACACATAATACACCTTTTTAAATAATTGTCTCGAATTTCAGCAGATAAATGGAGAAGGGACATGTAAGAAGTTCATTTTTTCTTGGAATCAAATGTCACTATATATTTGGTAAATAAGTTTTCTCTCTATTTGTAACCCGAGTCGACGTGTACCCAAAATCAATCAGTACAAACTTATTTTATATCATCGGTTGTAATGATATTATCTATATAAATATATTTTTATTTGCTCGAGGTATTACGATTCAATGGTCTTCAAATAAGTAATTGAAAAGATTAAGAAGAAGCAACACGCTTTCTAAATTTCAACAAATAATTTTTCCCTCGAATACGAAGTGAAAATGTAAAAAGAAAGTGGACACCATGACTGAGACAAGTCGGCTGTTATACCCAGAACGAGATAAGAAAAGTAAGGTTAGAAAATCGGTTAGATTCCTCTGTCGCTTATGTGAGAAATTGTAATCAATGCCAATCGAACGTTATACTATAACCTCTGATAATGCCCCAAAATCTTTCTCAAACTCATTTTGTATGATACTCCCTAAGAATCATCTCTTTGCCATTTAAATTACACAAAATTGTCTACCTAAAAGTGTCAAATGATTATGGTGATTCTTGACAGACTCTTAGAAAAAAAATTAACAAAACCAAGTTGAGACAACCGACAACCGTATTGCAGTATACTGATATGTGAACTTGCCTTACCAGCATAATCCAGACAATACTAACACAATCTTCATCTGGCTATGAAGGTTTTATTTTCTGTCTTTACCGTCAGTAAAGTCTTCAGTCTGGTGAAATTAACATATTCTAAAATTATAGTTATTACTTTTTCGCATCATTGTCGCAGATTCAAGAGATATTAAATCAACAGAACGACCTTCTGCATATTCATTCAGTGAATCACTGTCAGATTTTAAAAGTGTATGTAGTGACAACGAATTTAAGTTAAAGAGCAATACGCTTTAATTAAGATTTACACCGTTGTGATTTCTGAATCTGACACTCACTGGAAGAGCTTTCTTTCCAACTCCTGGACATTCTCTGAAGACTGTATCTATAGGCACACATCACATGGTATAAAAACCGAACCAATCGCATATCTTATAAGATGCTAATAATCAGAAGAAAAAAAAACTACTCAGAAAATGTACCAAAGCCATTACCAACAGATGTACTAAACAACCTTATGCGATGCCATGCATTATTAAAGGGTTCATCAAAGCAACTCATCGATCATTTCCTTTTAGCCGGAACATTACTATGTTTTTCTTTTCAAGTTTGAGCTAATTAGAATCTTCTCTTTTACATGTGCGAATAATTCCCAAAGTTATCACAATGGTTGTAGTACTGTAGAGTTTTGCCTTGCGTACTTAAGCTTTCTTTCATTTTCACGCTCTTTCACTCAATCCACTAATTTTCAGTACAAAATCTCAGGGGTGTTCTAATTGGTGACAGATGAATGGACCTTGTATTGGCATTTTCCAGTACATCTTAAATATTCGGAATAATTCAGAACTTCCGGACACTGATGCTTACGCTATGTAAATCTGTTAAATTCCAGTATTACTTACCGCAAGCAAAGCATTTTATTGTAATGAAAGACTTTTACTATGTAAATGGTCGCAAATAAATATAATTAGATAATAATGGAATGCGTTCACCTTAGCAATTTATTAAATCTTGTGTTGTAGACTAGGAAAATTTTCATGAAATTTTGGCAAGCCACTTATTTTCAAGTAATTTGGGTATTCGGAAACCAAAGACCGCCATGTGAAACTTTAAAAGTCCATAGCTTCTTCACGGGGACGGGAGATACAGACACAATATTTCAGTCTAAGAACATGTTTGTGATGCCTGCAAACACACTGAAAGCATTAGAATACGGCCATGTTCAATATCTGGGTTGAGACTTTTATGAAGTAAATTTCAACCAAAAACAGTTTATGTTTTAGAATAAGGCCTGCTTAAAGTTTCAGCGATTTGAGAGAGTGACAAATTCATATCAATGTTCTTGTTTCAATTTTAGATCAAAGCAAAAATAGATCCATTCATCAATCTGAAGCAGTCAATCCTGGTGTTCCTTGGCTTGTGCTTTTTTGCCCATGAATCCAAGCGTATGGAACCCTTTCATGCAAGAACACATGGCCTCGCATCAATGACAAAATGAACTATATTAAGGCAACGATTTAAAGTACAGAGATGCCATAGACAGACTAGGATCAGTCTACAATACTGGTTCAGACTGTACACCAGCCACGCTCTACATAAATCATGTTATGTCGATAACACACACAGAGGACACATTGAGAGGTTAACGAAACGAGATGAGTACACACTTAAAACATCCACTGTTCAAACTGCTGATGTTCCACTTTCGAGGTCTTCCGTGTTACGCACGTTCTGTCAAACCACAATTAATAGCAAGAACAATGGCAATCAAATTCTTTCAGCAGCTTAGTATGTGGAGCATATCAGTGCTCGCATAATGGGTGTTAATGATCTTATCGTAGCAGACGGGGGCTTAAAGAAATTCTGAAATAAACTGACAATAAGAAGACGAGTTTCTCTCCATAATCCATGTAGCACTGAAACAGCGACCAAATCTCAACCTTCATGAGAGAATGTTAGCGCAGATGAGGCGATACACTGTGTTCTTTCAAGCGCTTACGTGTGTTTCCGTCTATTCATAGGTGGCAAGTCACTTCTAGCCTTGAGGGATAGCATTATAATAAAAATTACTCCCACAAATGATCCAGAGTGCTTAGTGTGGCACAGGATATTGTCTATATCCTGAAGAGGAGCGGGAGAAAATGACTCCAATACATGTTGGCCTAGGAACAACTCTCCACCAGGCTTCTAGATCCAAACAAATCGTGGAGATATTCTAAAGTATTGGTCACATTGTTAGCTACAGTGATATCGGCCAGACAGATACAACATTGGACAAAAAACTGTAGAAAATATTATCCGTGAAAATGGAACTCTAATCCAACCTAACCTGGTTCACGGGACATTTCGTACACTTCTCACTGGAAGCTACAATCCCTGTATACATCGCCGAAGCGCCACTGAGCCACAGCTCGGGGAGGCAAATGTAGAATGGTTTGAGAAGTCAAAATATTACCGCACGTATGTATTAAAATCTGCAGCTACAGACATAGCATTCATAATTACATGCCACAATGAACAGCCTAAACCGGCCTGGACATCGTTCAACCACACAGTCAGATGAATTCAGAAAAACAAAAACCATAAAAGATTTAGTGAATTCAGCACAATCTGATCATTCACAAGATTATGATGCACTGGTGACAATGTGGCATCTGCCAGATTTTGTAATAGCATTGCTGAGGTTATGAGCAGTAAAGAAGAGAACATGAATTTAAATTTACAATACTGGTGAAAGCATTTACTCTGTGGCCTGAATTCTATTGCTGCTGTTCATCAGACCCCAGCATGATGGTCTCTGTTCACCTCTTTGCTTTTTGTTTGGCAGATGCACCAATTCTTTTATCGCTATGATCACACTAACTATGCCAGGTGGGGTGTGTGCACCCATCTACCTGATGAAGTTAAAGATGAGTTCTAAAAAGACACCTTTGTTCATAAGGAATGTTACGTATATGTAATTTAATTACTTGTGTGTTAGTTTTAAATTCTTTTTATTTTATTTTTGTTTCATTGCATTTTATTCTAATAATAATTTTCACGGGATCTGACTTTTTTCGGAAATTCAGTCTTTTGTTTTGACCTGATTAGAACGTAAAAGTGTTGCTTTATTACCATTTTTAGCTCACCTTGATTGAGAGGTCTGTAAACACTAAGTGAAAATGATTGGTTATTACCAAGATCATGTTCGGCTCACGTGTTAGCTATGTTGTAAACAGCCTTTTTTATTATTCATTTCCAGCGTGAGAATCTGATGTTTAGATAGGGCTATTCTAAGCTACGTGCTAAATGGCATTTTTGACTGCGCTGTTCAAATTTGTGATCACGTAGCCCCGTCACATGAGCCATCATGTGATCTAAAATCGTGGGTTAAAACAGACATTTTCTAGTGGATTTAGTCAGTCGCAAAATATACCTTTAGGCCGAAAGGTGTTCTAGTTTTTGCCATTTGAGTTGATTTTCGTATTTAAAATAATTTATTCACCTTGCAAAATACTTTCCTTCAACGAAATTCTTGCAAAAAGACATTTACTAAATTATTCGGAATTAAAAAGCCGGAATTAAATTCCTGGTGACTCAACAAGAAACTGTTGACACATCAACACAAACTGGTTATTGAGGACGTCATCGCCTTCCACCTTGGTACTTCATCGAGATTCGAACTTGGATTGAATTAGAAGTTTTAGTGATAGAACTTATATTTTTGAAATCTAGGATTAATTTTTGGATTATATTCACAAACTGTAAGTCCTTTTTCATATTTTTACCTTGTTTTCTAGGGAAATAAATTATTTTGTTACAACTTACAAAACTTGTTGGCTTCACTCTTTTCTTTTGTTACTTTTGTACGAGCCTAGTCAAGTAACAAAGGAACATTGGGGGCTCGTCCAGGATATATGAATCTTGTCTAAAATATTTCAGAAAATTGTTTTTTGAAACTTAAACTCCCCTAGTTTTTAAATCCCAAGCAATATTTCATATTTTGTTTGGAATATTTAGTGAAAACAACAGGCTTTTATTCACAATGTCATCAAAAGTGGAGACTTTTCTTTCTAGTACTACTCAGGAGCAGTTGGATAGTTTGAAAAAGGATGAATTGCTTGAACTTGCCAGCAAATGCGATCTTTCTGAAGCCAAATCTTCCTTAGCGAAACAAGAAATTAAAAACATTTTGATTCAGTATTTGGTAGAGAAGAATGTTTTCGATAAAAGTGTTTTGGCTTCGGTCAGTAAGTCTGTATCAGACTCTGACATAAAAGTAAAGGAATTAAAAATGAAATACAAGATGGAATTAAAGTTAAGGAAGCCTGAACTTCAGAAAGAAAAAGAACAAATGTTATTGGAAAAAGAGGAGAGAGAGAAACAAATGCAGTTGCAAATAGAAGAGAAGCAATTGCAGTTGCAATTTGAGAAAGAGGAGAGAGAGACAGGAAAGTGAGAAAGATAAACAAATGCAATTTGAGAAAGAGGAGAGGAGAGACAGGAAAGAGAGAAAGATAAACAAATGCTATATGAAAAAGAGGAGAGAGAGAGAGAAACAAATACAGTTGGAGTTACAAAAAGAACAAATCCACTCACAGACGCACAAAGAGAAGGATGAAAAGGAATTTCAAATTAAAATGAAAGAAATGGAGCTGGCAAGAGAAAAGCACGATCCCTCTTTACATACAAATTCAAGTTTTGATTTTTGGCCAATAGAAGTGAGTCAAGATCTTGTGATATGTTTTATTTATCCCTAAATGACCAGCCAGAGGAGTTTCATGGGACAAACTAAGTATTTCCTGTCTGTAAGGCTTCGGAACCACAATCTGATATTTTACTGACCATTCGTCACAAGCAGGTACCTCGGGAGGTCTCCACTTTCTCATGAGAACTCCATTTTTAATGAAGTAACAGACAGGTACTTCAGTTGCTTCTTGCAATTAATTTAGTTGTACCTGTCCCTCTCACTGAGGATTTAAGTAAAGGAATTAAATCGGACACTATTCATTTTGGAGCAATAAATCTTCGGAATTTGGAAATTATGAGAAAGAATTCTTCTTATGTAATTTTGTTTTACCTTATGTATAATTAACACATGGTAACAAGAAAGCTTTATTATATAAATCTTTATTTTTCTCTATGGAGGGAAGTGTTACGTATATGTAATTTAATTACTTGTGTGTTAGTTTTAAATTCTTTTTTATTCTATTTTTGTTTCATTACATTTTATTGTAATGACAATTTTCACGGGATTTGACTTTTGTAGGAAAATTCAGTCTTTTGTTTTGACCTGATTAGAACGTAAAAGTGTTGCTTTATTACCATTTTTAGCTCACCTTGATTGAGAGGTTTGTAAACACTAAGTGAAAATGATTGGTTATTACCAAGATCATGTTCGGCTCACGTGTTAGCTATGTTGTAAACAGCCTTTTTTATTATTCATTTCCAGCGTGAGAATCTGATTTTTAGATAGGACTATTATAGGCTACGTACTAAATGGCATTTTTTTGACTGCGCTGTTCAAATTAGTGATCACGTAGCCCCGTCACATGAGCCATCATGTGATCTAAAATCGTGGGTTAAAACAGACATTTTCTAGTGGATTTAGTCAGTCGTAAAATATACCTTTAGGCCGAAAGGTATTCTTGTTGTTGCCATTTGAGTTAATTTTCGTATTTAAAATAATTTATTCACCTTGGAAAACACTCTCCTTCAGCGAAATTCTTGGAAAAAGACAATCACTAAATCATTCGGAATTAAAAAGCCGGAAATATATTCTTGGTGACTCAACAAGGAACTGTTGACACATCAACACAAACTGGTTATAGAGGACGTCATCGCCTTCCATACTGGAACTTCACCGAGATTCCAACTTGGATTCAGTTAGAACTTTTAGTGATAGGACTTATATTTTTGAATTCTAGGATTAATTTTTGGATTATATTCACAAACCGTAAGTCCTATTTCATATTTTTTACCTTGTTTTCTAGGGAAATAAATTATTTTGTTAAAACTTACAAAGCTTGTTGGATTCACTCTTTTCTTTTGTTACTTTTGTACGAGCCTACACGTAATAGGAATCAAACCAAAGATTCAACCAAGTGGACCATGACCACAACCAGGAGTGACTAAATACAAATGGAAAAAGTGGTGATATTTTAGAAATTACAGAAACAGACGGACTCTGACATATAAATTTAGGCCCTGCATTGCAATCAAAAGCCATGCACTGTTAATGATTGAGAATGATCATCAAATAATTCCCCTATAATGAAACGAGACTAGACGTAAACAACATTTTGTCACCTCTAAAAAGATTCAACGTTTTTGTCCTGTAATTTTCTCTAAATATTGCTACTAAGGAGTGGCAACGAGTGATATTCAAGATTCGCATCTGAATGCTTAGGAGCTCGACCAAGTACAACTTTACACTTTTGTGAAGGAAAGATTCATCGTCTTTTATGATTGTCATACACAAGTCAGAGATCCCCTACACAAGTCAAAGACACAGACCTTTTTTTTCCCCTCTGTGATGTAAAAACACAAGAAAAGGAAATGAATCCATTGTGAAGTGAGACAGGAATATACTTCAGCGACTTATCATTACTAGCCAAGTTGCTTGTAAGGTGGATTTTCGCTCGATATTGCAAAAAGAACTGATAACTTCGATTTGAACTGTGACGCTGTGTAAAATGTGTAATATTAACAACACGTCGTTGTGTGTACAGTTTTCCTTCATCTTCGAATACTAATAAAAATATTTGTAAAAATACTTATATGACCGAATTGGTGGTTAAGCTTGAACACAATATAACGACTACTATAACTCAAATCGAAAGTATTAGTAAAGTTCACATTGTCTCACTAACAAACAGAATATTAAAGAATCAATATGCCGAGGTTAGATTAACTAGAGATCTCCATATGAGATTTGTTTCAGTCACGTGATAATATGGTCTAGGCGTTCACCTGACTTCGTATAGCTGATTGCAACGCAGGGAGCATACAAAACAGGGAACCAGTCCACGTAATGTTTTGGTGCATACGGTAGCACATTTTCACAAACTGAAGTACAAACAGAAGTGAATATATGCAAGCACATCCCAAAGGTTGCAAATATATTCTATGCATCAGATTGTTGCAGAAGCTTACTTTCACCGAGCTGGCTTTGAAGCTATCTCCCCTTTTAAATTCATTAGCAGAATGTAATTCCGTATTCTGCTTTGCTGGACATGGCAACAAGATGCAGGGAAAGTGTTCATCACAGACAGTCACCTACTCAAAGAACTTTTGAAAGGAGAACTAACACATGCAACAATTAGGGATCGATATAAGTTTGTAAGTTGTACAATCACCTGCAAGACATAGCCGGAAAATGGAAGATGGAAAGCAGTCACTAGAGCTTGTATTGCTTGTTTCATATTGCCTTAAGTGGATGCACAAAAGGGTGCACATTGTGCAATTGCAACTACAGGAAACTGTCATACTCTGGCGCCTGCAAGTTTGTAGACAGTTGCAGTATTTATTGGATCAAATTTGGCCAGGAACATTATCTGTTAATGTTATATGACTATTATGTGAAACAGTATTATATATCTAT
>JAECUM010047625.1:0-22254 GCA_016617855.1 Megalonaias nervosa
TATATATATATATATATACGCACATACATACATACACATACACACATATACACATATATATACACATTCATGTACACATGCCTATATACACGTGGAACAACAGGAAACCATCCCCATATGATAAAAAGAGAAGAAGAGGTGACAATCTGTAGTAATAATTGTACTATATGAGCCAGAGAGCTTTACATCTCCGTGAGCTGTCAGACAACAAAGTTTGCGGACTTTTACAACGAGACGTTGGCATATTTCTTTTCATTAGAAGATAATTTACTACTTATTATTGTTGTTATGTTAGGACATGTTGGTTGATAGTAGGGTATACATTTTATTGTAGAATGAAGCTATACTGGTTGTCGTCACCAACATGAGTCTATCCCGTATATCATCATCAATAGACGACATGCAATCAACTCTGCTTCCAGGAAGTGTCTCCAGCAATATATCGTCTTTCTGATTGAATAAGTTAACCCCGTCTCTCACCTCTAAAGTGCCAATCACTCTCTCAAAGGAAACATCTCGTTCTGCAAGTAGCATTTCGCAGCCTAAAATAAGATGTTTCTCTCTGACGTAAGTCTCTTTTCCACGGAGTTTGCATATCATAATTTTACCAACAGGCATGATATATAGTTTCACTATTTCAGAGAGAGGCCATAACACGGATGGAAATTTACGTCCAAGGAACCACATACTACTTGGTTTTAAGTCCAAATGAATGTTTCTGAAGTGAATTAAATAACCCCTTAGCTCCATATTTGCTCTCCAGGTAGTTTCTTCATGATTTTGAATAATATCAATAATATGCCGATTCCAAACAGTTTTGCCTTCTGTTTGTACTCTTACTGCGTAGTCTAAAAGAACGCTTATCAGACCATATTTCTTAGTTATTTTGTCATTATCTGGTATAAACCCCGTCTGTTTTAACGGGTTTGTCAGATACTGACATAAACGCATAATGAAAATCTTTTTCCAGATAAAAGTCTACTCGCCCCTACACAGTCGGTTGAGAAAGAACAATTTCGTCTTATCTATGTATGCTTCCATTGACGAAAGTCCTAAGGTACTACGCGTTACCTCTGTAGGCGAATATTTATCGAAAGCTTGCATACGTCGCGCTACATAACATAACTCAAGTTCTTTTATATTGGAGTTTGTGGTACCAGACCATAGTTTACATCCATATAGGACCGAAGGTAGACTAATTCTTTTCCAGATTTTCAGACTTGTTGAAAGGTTCATTCCTAAGTCTCTGATACCAATAAAATGAAAGAGTTTAACAAATGTTTGCCTTTACTGCATGCTTCTTTTATAGCGTCGTTTGGTTTTAAGCTGTAATTTTTAGGTATGCCGGCATACGTCTTACTTTTGACTACTGGAATTGTAGATTTTCCAAACAGAAAAGAAGGGATAATAGTCGTTCTGTTGTTATTAAACAAGACAGTGCAACTTTTATCTGCGTTTTATTTTAATCTCCACTTTTTCGCAAAGTTAGAAATTGTATCAAGCAGAAGTTGCAACGAATGATGCGAATTAGACATTACAGTTGTGTCAGCTGCTATTAAGACACAAGGCAGGTGGAGATCGGCAAAGTGTGATTCAATTCAGTGATCAAATCATCTATCATTACAGGAAAAAATCAAGCAGACAAGATACGGCCCTGACTTACACCCTGCTTAATATCGAAGCGTTTGGACAGTTTGCCCGCAAATAAAACAGAACTTGTTACTCTCTCAAACGAGTCTTTCGTGATGCGCCAGGTCTTCCCATTCATACCAAGTCTGTACAACTTGTTAAAAAAAAACCTGTTGTGCCAAACTGTGTTGAATGCTTTAGCATTATCAAGAAATATAGCATAGACAGGAATATCTCTATCAATATAGTAGCATATAGATTCTTTAATACAGAACGCTGCAGTGATACTACCCCAATTATTTCTAAAACCCTGTTACAATGGATTTGGAAAAGAAACCTGTTTACAAAATATAACTAGTCTATTGTATATAATTTGTTCTAGGACTTTCTGAAGCACTGGAACTATAGTTATATCACGATAATTATTCATATCTAATTTGTTCTTTCTACCTGCATTAAATATTAGCATTACTAAACCTTGTTTAAAGTGGAACGGGTACTTCTCGGCCTCGTACACTTTTGTGAATATAATTTCAAGTAACTGTACACTGCTTGGAGTGTCTGCAAACAGTAAATGCTCAGCAACAATACCGTCGTGACCACATGCCTTATCTTTATTGAGAGAACTAATTGCACAACTGATTTCTTCTCTAGTGGGGATTTTATCAACAACTTCATCGAAGTGGGAATGGGTTTCTATACTGTTTTCTAACCTCTGCTAAGACCATCTGGTAATGATTCTCATCGTACAGATAATTATTCTCAGGTAGTGACAAACTGGAAAAGTGATTTGCCCATAACTCTCTAATAGAGTCTTGGTCGCGTACAATTTTTCCGTCTGATTCAATTTCGTAAGTGTAATAACGTTCATGTCTTTTATTCCGTATAAACTTATAAAACGTGGAAATATCGAGTTCTGCAGCCTTTTCAAGCTCGCTGAACTTTTCTCTATCGTACATTTCTTTAGCTTTCAATAATTCTTTTGCAAACAGTTTCTTCGCTTTCTTATAGTTTGCGTATGAAAGATATTCCCAGCCTCTTGGCCTACCACAGAGATCCATTCCCTATATTTCAGCCGCATTTCCGTGTGAAACTTTTTACGTTTAGTAGTTTCCAATAGTGCTTAGCGTACGGGCAAAGCTTCTTTATGGGCAGAAACCTAGAAGCTGCAGTTAAAATTTTTACCGTGTCTTGAATAATAATTTCAACATCGACATTCGTCACTAGTTCTGCCTTATGTAGTTGCGCTAAAAATTCATTCCGTGTTGCTTCCTTATACCTATTTATTTGTTCTGCCGAGTCCTTCTTCCAGTTAAGGGAATGAATTATATGCTCGTCAGCTATTGTTGTATTATGTAAAAAAAAAAAGGTCTGACTAACTCTGTTTTAACAGGATGATGATCTGAAATGTTCAAAGGATGACCATATATTATTTCGGCCTTAACCACAAAGTCGAACTTACTTTTCGTAATAGTATATCTATCAAAGATTTAGATTAACCGTCGGCTGAGAAAAAAGTAAAACCAGGCCCTTCACAAATGGATTGACTATTAACAGATACTAACTGCCTATCGCTCCGAAGCTTTTCCAGAATAGCGCCTCCAGCGTTTGCTGTTAGACGATTGGTTTTGGAGCTAAACAGTGAACTTAATTGGCCATTGAAATCTCCCGCGAGTATGGCAATATCTTCTTTACAAAATATATCAAACTGGTCCTTCACTTCTTCTATTGTTTTGGAGTATATTGCAGTAGTAAAATTAGCTGATGGCAAAATATTTAAATTTATCGTTACATTTTACCTCTATCCCTAAACCTCTATCGCTGCCAACGCTCGACAAAGGATTAACGCAGAGTGACTTCCTATATAGGATTGCTATTCCCCCGAACCCTGTATGCCTTAGCCTTTCTTAAAAATTCAATGTTAGCCTAATGTCAGATCGTGGGAAAGATTTAAACTCTGGATGTATATTGTCTAGGAAACTGAGCTGCTCCGGGAGAAGCAAGTTCTCCGTAAGCACTGCAATATCTATCTCGTTTAGCAGAGAGTGCAAGTAAGGTGAATCATACATAACTAACTTTTACTTTGCATGTCATCAGACGAAATGTATGGCTAGACATTTGTTGACTTAAAAATAGATTTTCGACACAAGGATTGCAATGACTATAAAATATTTAATCATACTATATGTATGCGACTTATTGCCCTTTTTTTCGCCAGTACTGCTTGGTGTCCTTATCGTGTTAATCCTCATGCCATTCTCTTGCGCATACAAAATTTGGCCAGATTGTCTTTGGATAACTTCTTTTCTTCCTCTTTGCATCTTTCTAATTCTAATTGTAGTCTAGTTGAGTTAAAATCTCTATTATTTAGTTCTTTACGTATCTTGTCAAGCTCGGTTTTCAGTTCACTTCTAATATCATTTTTTATTTGTTGAATACTGCTTTGTATAAAATGTTTTAGGTCCATTATCTTGTATAAGCTCTCCGTTGTTACTGAACTGTTACTTTTATCATTTGAAAGAGATGGTACTGAATTGTGTTCCGAGATCGTTGTCATCTGTTCTGGTTCTGGTTTCGATCGCTGTGACTGTTTGCTAGATCCTTTTCCTTTAGATATTCGGCTCACACATGTACTGCTATCAAGCATACCCGTGCTTGGCTTATGTCTCGACGCAAGGCTTTTCACTTCAGATAAGTTGTTGTCTCCTGCTAAGAAATGGTATGAAACATATATGTCCTCAGCCAACCTGTCCTCTAGAGATGTACTGTCACATCTTACTGTCCTCTCAAACTATACGAATCACAGGATAATTGGCATTTTCCAGTTTAGCCAGGTCGTGTAGTGATATCTTTTAAATTCTGCACATCCAATTCAAAACACATCTTCTTAAATAAATGTAAGACTATATTTATTACATTATGAAAATAAATAATTTTATTTGACGAAAGCGCCGAATACTGCAGTGAAATTTTTTGAAAAACATTCCGATGCCTCCATCCTTAAGTTTTAGCCTTCCATGATGTAATGGGATATTTGTACACGCACTACGTATCGACCGTATCGACAAATTATAATTTAGCTATATTAAAGTATCTAACATAGTATTTATTTACATGATACAGAAAAAAATATGACTTGGGTACATTAACTTAAATAATATTGAAATCATGTGATAAAAATGGTGATTTTATTTAATTCCTGGCGATATTCCATCTACGATTTCGTACGGAAAACCAAATTAAAACATATGCATAGACTCTAAACAAACATATTTTGGGTAAATATTGCTTGTCGGCCATCGTTTTCCCTGCTAAATACATCGATTAAACACCGTGCTAGACCGTACGTTTATGTCAGAGTAATTTATTAAACTTAATCTTGAAAATATTTCACCAGGAAATTGATTGGTATGGTACAAGGCTTTTCAATTTAATTAAAGGGAATGTACATTTTGAAGTTTCACACGGTATGATGAGCAAGATCTATAAAATTGTTTATAATGTCAACTTGTATAGACTTGACAAACCATTTGTTTATTTAGACCAAAGCAAATTAAGTTGTTGTGCGTATATAATGGATTAATAGTTCCTTTGCTTTGATAGTTCCTTTGCTCCTAAATCCGTTGTTGTATTCCATGATCATGGATGGGGCTGGCAAGGTCCATTTATCGGGTGGATGTTACTTCTGTATATGTTGTATCAGACGGAGATCCGCGAATGAGGAACCTGCTATCTTGATCGTGGGTGTCAAAATTGAACTCCAGCTCTACGTAGTTCAGTTCTTCAGTTCTGCTCACCTAAAAAGTCATTTAAATGTAGTATACTTCGCAATTGCCAGTAATAAATCTAAGAATCTTGGTCACAATCAATTACACGTTAAATTTGTAAAGCCTTACATACTTCATATTGCAAAAGCGGCTGTGTATTTCTTTAGGTATAAGTCTATATCAAACACTTGAACAAACACAGAGAACATCGATGAATCTCAATATAGTGTATTACGATATCGACTAGGGGTATCGATACGTGACGATAGGAGATCGAAACATAAATGATATGAACAGCCAAATGTAAACTTTTTCTCATCTACGTTCTCTGTATTTGAATGAAGTAAACAATAAGGCCCCTCAGCAAAAATGTTTCCTTTTATAGATTACTATTCCGAGTTAATTTTCTTCTACTGGATTTGAATTGTTCAGAGCGAGGAAAACCCTTTGCCGGTTTTAAAGAAGAATTTCGAGAGAAGTGTGTGCATTTGACCTGCATAACATTTGACCTAATTTCAACGATGAAATGAAAGATGACATTAGTAAACCGAACATTTTGGCTGGATTTACATTTTTCGTCGAATTTCTTTCAATGTCAAAGTTTTCTTTATTTTTCTGGTGGTTACGTCCCAAAGTGAAAGAGAAGTCTTGTAAATATTGACCTGTACTGCCGATAAATGGAGCACAGGCCAAAGACTGGTCACGTGATCAATGAAAACTTGAGTCTAGTCTGTCAAAAACTGTCTACTAATTTGCATCATTATACAAGAGGCTGCCTTTAACAATTTGATTTGTGATTTAAATTACATTTGAAAAATAAATCTGCTGGAAATAAAAAGGGGTTTTGTTTCATCTTTTTGTAGAACAGCACTCACACACCTGCTGATCGACCCAATGATTAATTCTCATATTAGTACACAGTCATTCCGGATACACCTGCCTATGAACCCAAAATTAATCCATAGTAATTGTGTACTTAGATGAGAATTAAATTTGAGTCGATAAGAGAATTATTTTTGAGTCGATAAACGGGTGTGTCTGCTACAATCATGCATAAAATAAGAAATGATCCGGACTTTTAAGCGGAATGCGGGCTTTTACGGCTAAGGAGTTTGGTAACTGGAAGGTCGCGGTGCAGTCTTCCTTTGTTCATCACAAACATGATTTAGTAAGCTGAACATTTAGTTTTAAAATATACAGAAGATATAAAGAAATCTTCCAAATTACAACTAAATTTCTTTTGTACACATAAATCTGTTCAATATATATATATATATATATATATATATATATATATATATATATATATATATATATATATATATATATATATATATATATATATATATATTCTACGCTTTCGTATTTGTAAAAGTTTGTTGTTTGTATTGTCAGCGTCGACAGCGGATCATGTATGTATGTATGTATGTATGTATGTATGTATGTATGTATGTACCTATGTATGTATCTATGTATGTATCTATGTATGTATGTATGTATGCATACATGTAAAAGTAAGCAAGGCCATGAGTAAAACGTGTGTATAGATAGAGGAGGTCACTATGTACGTATGAATTGTTTTCATTTTTTGGCTTGCGTGTCTGTCTGTATGTCTGACTGCGTGTCTTCATATATGTATTGAATTGTTTCCTTTTTTGTAGCCAAGAGAATAGAGGCAGTTCGATCAGTGCATGAATCGAGTGAGGAAATTCATGGTAATAATACGAAAGGTAAAGAGTAAACATATTTCCAATCACTGTACTTGCAACCTGTGATCCATCGATGTCCTCTGTACTCGTGCTTTTATCAACGTGTGTGTTGGACTTTAGAATCACTTCCACATAGTTCGGATTTTCCAGTTGAAGAATATAAATCTCTGGACTTCCAGTTCCTATTATTTAATAATAATAATAATAATAATAATAATAATAATAATAATAATACATTTAATAATACTAAAACTAATAATAATAATAACAACAACAACATCAACAATTAAAGGATCGAGGACAAAAAAAACAGTAGCAAACTGTGACGTAAAATTGCTAGTGACTTCGGGTGTATTTCACGGAAAAGCGAGTTTTGAAATTGTCATGGACAATTTCAAGATAACTTAAACGCGTGAAATATTTCAGTGTTTACATTCAATTTGACCAATAATAGGATATGGCTATATTTTCACTCTTTTATATAAATCAATCTGTTGACTTGGTTATCTATTATTATATCATCACTGTTGTTGCTGCTGCTTATCTTAAATATCGGGAACGTGAGCTATATATATATATATATATATGCTATGTAATCAAAATATAGATATTGAAAGATATAGAGACAGCGGATGCATGTGAGAGACAAGATAGACGAACTCACCACTATGAATATTTTTAGAAGGTGAAGGCTGCTGTTGTTCATTTGCACTGCATAAGAATAGAAAGCAGATTTCAAGTGCATTGCTTTCTATTTATTTATTTATTTATTTATTTACTTACTGACTGCAATGGGATTGTTGAAATCGGCAAATCAGCTACAATGAAATATCTTCAACAATATATATTGGAATTATTTCGTTATCGCCTTTATCGATACTTATCTTTTCTAAAATATATATCAAGGTGACCACATGCCCTTGATGCAAACTCCAACAATTGTTGTCCCACAACGCATGCATTAAGAATCTTATTAAACTCACTGAGTGGTAATTCCAGTTTTATTTGTTAATGAGAGCGTGCGACACGTTCTCTTTGTCATGCAGCATAACATAAAGAAACATACATGCAATGTTATACATCTACATATTACAATTTACATTTTATGTGTTTCACTTTTATGTTAAATTTTTACAATGGGGCTTGAAACTAATAAAATTAGGAAATTATTTCATAATCAGTGAAAGGTCAATTATTGTAAGTTGTTCCAATATTTAAATTTGTTTAATATTTGTTGTCTGATGGCGAGGAAAAGTGATCAAACCGTGCGAAGAAATTCCAAAATGAGAAAAATCCGGAAAACTGCAGATTCCGCTTCACATCTGCATTTTTTAAACTATTCAAACGTTCGTACCTTATGAAATTAATGTTATTAAAGTATAATGCAGGCCATTACCTTCTCATTCCGGGATTTGGCTTAGCTATCAAGGAAAAGAAAAGAAATGTATATAAATAAATGGTAAGTCTTAAAAGGGGTGTCTAAGATTTGGTTGCTAATGGGACGATGACTAGTGTCTCATATGTTATATAAATAAAGTAAGTCAAAATGGCACGAGGAGATACTGACCAGATTTGTTACCATTTTGGGTCATACTATCCATCTAGATGCAGAAATCAGACACAAATTTGGAATGTGACTCGCTCATTTCCAACGCCAACATGTTGGTAAGACAAAAGCTTTGCACATAATTTCGGCTTGGTACTAGCTGAGGTCACAGGGGTTGTAAAAGACTCTTGTTACATTTACTGGAGTTAAGCTTTTCGAGCAAAGATCAAATGCAGACAAAATTAGAAAATATGTATTTCAATGCAGACATAAGGTAAATCGAGCTCTAAGGTGAGAGATCACTGGAAACTGTAGTAAGTATGCCTCTACATGACTCTTCATTCTGACGGAGCCCTGGTTGTCCGAATGGTCTAAGGGGTCCATGGCGGTCAAATGGTCTAAATGGTGCTGGCCTTTTGAGATCAATTAAACATTTCACCTCTGTCTGTGTGAGTTCGAGTCTTGGGTCGACCAACGTGGCTATGTAAGAAAATTTGCCATTAGCTACGCGTGGGTCGGACATTCATCTCGGATTTTTCCGCCACTAAATATTCTGGCCGCTATTTATTACCCTATCATGTACTGAAAAATGACGTTGAACAAAACCAAACCAAACCTCATCCTCATCTACAGGGGGCATGTAAAACTAAGGTAACTTTGCTAGCATGGCGCAGAAGAAAGAAACAAAACTAGTTACTTATATAAAAAGACAGTCAATAGTTTATGTCCTTAATAGACCTAGGGTAACCAGCCAAGAAGAAACAAAATATAATATAATGTAGCGTTAAAAAAATAAATTCAGTGCATTTACTATTCAAAGATTAGATACCAGGTATTACCTCTACGTCTGGTAAATATAATGACCACAATCAAAGCAATCAATGCTATGAAAGTCATGGCTGCCACAGCAGATACAATATGGACCACTTGATTCGATAAAGAACTACCAGTTGTGTCTTCTTCACTTTGTTGTCTGCTGTCATGACGATCTAAATGAAAATCAGTATAAAAGCCACGTATAAGGTAAGTATTACTTTTGAATTTCAGCTGCAGAAGTCCCAATACTAACTCCAATTTCAAAAACATATGTCTATAAATTCAGTCTAGACTTAAACATTTGATTGGTAAATATTATCATGAGTCTTAAATTTCAGCCAATCAGATAGCTTGATTTTAAACTTAGGGCAAAGTCAAGACTCAGGGTTTGTTAGCACAATCCAAACCTGATATCATAAATCTTGTTCAAAACGGCTTCAACGGATTCAAAATAGAGAATTATGATTCGCATCTACAAAGGAAACAGAACGATTATTTATGGAAATGTTCATTCCAAACAATCTACATAAATATGACTTCATTGCGATATCTGACGATTTTCATGTTGCAATTAAACAAAAGTTATAATTAGTATAGGATAGGGAAGAAACACCTGAAATATTTTTTCAGGAAAATTATTCTTTTAAAAAAACCAATACTTTACTCAAGTGGTCTGTTGACAATAGTCACTATTACACTCATTACATGTAAGTTGATTTAGAACATCCTACATGTGCAGGTAAACAAAGGTATATGCAAGTAAACAAAGGTATGTGTAAGTAAACAAAGATATGTGCAGGTAAATAAAGGTATGTGTAAGTTCTTAATTTCAGAGATTACTGATGTTTCCCAATCAGTAGTAATTATAGTCCCTAGCATTTAAAACAAATATGGATACAGAATATGTATGCAATTACAAATTAGGATACTTAATATATTTAGAAATTTCAAAAGATCCTTTAGAAAGAAATGATTTTACATAAATATAAAAAGAATAATCAACTGAAACATAAAACGTATTCCATGTATTGTCTTAGGTCTGGAGAGTCAAATAAGAAGCCTTTCATGAGATTTAAAAACAGAAACGACAATTCTGAAACATATATAAAAAAAATAGACACCACGGTTTCATCAACTAAATTTTAGAGCAATGATGACACAGTTAATTCTATAGCCCTATACATGCAATTAATTTTCTCAACTAATCAAGTATTTAAGACATATAACTATGTATCCTTTCAAAGTTAGCTCATGATGTATTTGGGTTTTTGTCTTTCGAAACCAATTTTAGAATCTAAAATTATGTATATTCTATTAAATACCGACTTTAAGTTTCATGACTCTCCTAGCTAGAGTTGGGTGTTGTTTTAACGACTTTATGTACATTCTGCTAAGAGTTTATATGAGGTTTCTGGAAATAGCAAATCGGAAATTGGAAGGTTTCTTTTCAGTCCATCATGGCCAGTTTTACAAAGTGTTCAAAAGGCTCTGTGTATTAGAAATATTTTTAGCTATCTGTGTCCAAGAGCACTGCATCAAAAAATTTACAGGCTTGTTCTGTTTTCTGATTTTGTTAACATTTTTGTGATTCATCTTACTAATGTCTGGAAGATAAGGATGTACATTAATTGTTTTAGGTCAAATAGTGTCCAGAATTTATAAGAGTGTGTTCCTGGGGAGGCAAATTATATCACGGACACCTGCAAATAATAAAAATCCTAAGGTAAGTACATGAAAAAAAAAAAAAAAACAATAAAAGATTAGCAACCACTGTTCATATTCAGGATAATCAAGTGAGATAAGAATGTACTTCGGTGCACAAATAAGTAAACCGCAATAAAAGTAGTATGCTGGTAAAAGCTAGGAATATGCGAATCCGTAATACACTTGTTTTATTTATTAATTCTAATTTCCTTTCGAGATTGATTTCTCTTCACAAACAATCAAAAACCAATAATTACTAAAACAATTGTTACAGATACTCAAATTCGTGATCAGCATGGACTTATGGGTGTTATTAAAGAACTTTGCTAATGAAATACAAAATATTCTTACCGTATACTCTGAGTTGTGCCTCGTTTCTAACCGTGCCCGTTGATGTATTTGCTTCACAAACATAGTTCCCTGTGTCGTTATTTGCAATATCTTTAATAGTGATATGAAGAGAGTACCGGCAAGGTTCCGAACAATTTTTACAAGACCAGTTGTACTTTTCGCCATTTACTAATTGTCCTAAGTTTGTTTCTCCATTCTGACGAAAATACCACTGACAATTAAATAAATGCATTTTTGTACCACTGACGAAACACTTGTATCTGACTTGATCTCCTGTGTGGGCAGATATATTTTGTGGTTTGAGAATCATCGTTGGCGTGTCTGTGTGAATAAACCAATAATATTTTAATCATGTTTGCAGTAATTTCACGTGAAGACAAGATTAAATATGATTTAGTGCCGATAATGATGCGATCATTTAGATTGTTATGTTCAAGCTTTACCATTCGATACTATCTTTTGTTATGAGATCATTGCTGAACTAATCAAAGAACGACAATAATAACTAAAAACAGACCCAAAACTGTAGTAGTGAAGGACACAGATACCAACGCCAATTTCTGTGCTAAAACCGATACAGAATGGAATGTATAGGTTCTCCTATTATTATTATTATTATTATTATTTAGTGTTGTTGTTGTTATTTTAAATAACGTTTATAAAGTAAAGATGCAAACATTCGTTACGTTTCAAATGATGTTATGAAATATTAGCCTTGTTCCAGCATAGAAATGTGGACAGAAAGAGGGTCTAGTTAGAAAATGTTTTCTTCCTGCTAGTAAATATTATTTTGGAGATAATGTTAGATATTTTTCCTCGTTGTAACTTGGACATTTCAACCAGGCAATATAAGGTTATTAGAGGAAACGTTCAACAAACTGTGTCCCAAGCTGCAGTAGCTACAGACAAGACAAATAGCTCTTCATTAGAGGACAAGTTCCGTAACTTGTATCTCAAGTGCAGTGGCTACAGACAAGACAATAGCTCTTCATTAGAGAAAAAGCTCAGTAATCTGTTCTCTAAGGCACAGTGCCAGACAAATAACTCTTTATTAGAGAAAAAGCTCAGTAATCTGTCTCCGAAGGCACAGTGCCTACAGATAAGACAAACAATGGTTCGATTTAATTTTTGCCTCACAATATTCATGAATTATAAGGAATAAGCGAAAAGTTTGTGAAAAAGTTGACGATCACTTTTCTGTGACGCATAAACCTATAAAGTGTGTTGATGTCGTATATTGTTAAAATTTCAATAGCCTAGCTGCTAGAATTAGAACATTTCACATCCGTTATAAAATAAATGAAAGATGATGTTTCACTTTCCTGTGGTCTCTTATACTTAAGTTAGACACCTAGATATGGTCCAACACATGTCGTTAGGTACTTATAAATAATACATGTCGTTAGGTACTTATAAATAAATATGTCGTTAGGTACTTATAAATAAATATGTCGTTAGGTAATTATAAGTAAACATGTCGTTAGGTACTTATAAATAAACATGTCGTTAGGTACTTATAAATAATACATGTCGTTAGGTACTTAGAAATAAACATGTCGTTGGGTACTTATAAATAAATATCTACAGTTCTTTACAAAAATCAAATGCTGTTCTGTACTTGCAAGAAACAGAAACAGTACTTCGCAAAGATCTAATACTTCTCGGTACTTATAAATAAATATATACAGTTCTTTACAATGTCTTGCCATCACATAGTTAAGAGTGGATATGTAATGTCAGCAAAGTAATAGAGTAATAACAAACATTCTTGAAATTGTTTAGAATGCTGTATTTCAATCGGCAATCGTTAAGTATTACGCTATCTACTGCTCTTACATACATGGTGGCAGTTCCTGTAACATATCTCACCTTCTTAAAATCTGCACTGTAAATTATGACAATGGTTCCAAACCCAAAATTCACTTATGGATACGACCTGCATGAAAGGTAAGACCAAACATCCGATAGTGAATGTCTGCATAATGTTCCAACAAAATTGCTCTACTTATGTTTAGAAAAGTTGATAGGGCAGACACTCAAACAAATTTGCCTTTTTTTTTTGTTTAGAAAACTTGAGGAGGCAGACACAAAAATAAAATTGTGGTACATATGTTTAGAAAAGTTGAGGGTGCAGACACAAAAACAAATCTACTCTACTTATGTTTAGACAAGATGGGGGGGGGGGGGGCAGACATCAAAATAACCAAACTATATATTTAGCCCACGTTGTCTTGACCTTAAACTTTGAGCAACACATCTGTAGTATACAATAGGCATTATCATCGGCTCGATAGATGAACGGATACATCAATGATTGACCGAACGGGTACATCAATGATTGACCTAACGGATACATCAATGACTGACCTAACGGATACATCAATGATTAACCTAACGGATACATCAATGAACGGATACATCAATGATTGACCGAATGGGTACATCAATGATTGACCTAACGGATACATCTATGATTGATCTAACGGATACATCAATGATTGACCTAGCGGATACAGCAATGATTGATCTAACGGATACAGCAATGACATGCCTAGCGGATACAGCACTGACATACCTAGCGGATGCTGCAATGACATACCTAATAGATACTGCAATTACATCCCTAATGGATACTGCAATTACATATCTAACGGATCCTGGAATTACGTACCTAACGTTTGCAGAAGAGTAGATCGATTGCTTCCATGTATTATTTCATTATGGTCTTAAAACAACAAATAAACAACAAAAGAGAGTAAAACCAGCAAGCTTCCTAAAATTGAAAATTTAATTTATTTTCCTAAATACAAAGTTATGCAGTAAATAACCCTTTCAACAATAATCATAAATGAAACTAACATATAAAAGATGTACACAATACCACCCAACAATGCATAATGACATCTGGTTTTGATGCTCGCATGCTAAATATATATAATTCATCTTATTTGTATTTAATACTCTTTTCCTGAAAATGTTTTACAATTCATAATTGCCGCTAGCCGCTAATATCTCCTGATTTATTCTTCTTTTCTTCTTGTCTTCTTTGCACTAATATATTATTTTGAAATTGAATCCAGAAAATACAAATCATTTATATAAAGTATAAATTAGTGAGTTCATTGGTACAAAAATGTTGTAATGTGGGTGCATTAAATCTACAGTACACATTAGATTCTTTATTTAATATAGACAGCGTGAATGATGATGATATCAATATAATATGGGACAAACTGCACTGCAGTTAGACAAGGAAAGAAACACGGGTGTTTTCTGTATATTTAATTATATGGGTGTGATTATTTTTACTAGCATTTAATTCTGTCTAATAAAGGATGTCAATATTTCCTCCAAAGCTATTAAAGCTATATATATATATATATATATATATATATATATATATATATATATATATATATATATATATATATATATATATATATACATGCTTTTGATTTGTTCTTTCTTTGAAATAACACAGGAATATTGTAAATTGTATTATACATTATTTGCAAACTATCTAATAAAAGTGCTTCATATCTACTTTATCAGTAGCCTTTGTACAGACTCTTTGATTGATTTAGTATTTTATATTTTACTTTTAAATTGAATATGAGCACAATATATAACGAGAAGCATATGAAGCAAAACAAAATCCGCAGTTTTCTGTACCTGACAAAACCATTATAGATATCCACCATACAGACAGGCATGTGGCTGAGACAGTACGGATGATGTCCTGAAAGTGGATTCAGCGAGGTAAATTTAAATATACATGCAGACACAAAAATTATTTTAAACTGAATGTCCATCTCGACTACCTTTAGTGGTCAATTCATGCTTTCATGCAGAAGTTTCGCAAAACTATTTTGAACTTAACATGACTATTTCGTCAAGGAAATTGACAAATGTGAACAATCAGTTGTCAGTTGCTGCCGAAGTTAACACGAAAGCTGAGGCAGTTTGTTCAAACATTTTGTATCGATTATATTCCTTGATAGCGCTCATTTAACAGACATCTTTGAGTTTCTTAAATACTGCTTTTCCACATGACTTGCTATTCTGAAAGCGGTGGCAAGTTATAAGATATGAAATAAAATTCACAAATGGTGTTACATATCAACACTGAATGAAACAACTAACTCTTTGAATTTTCGTCTGGATCATCCGATTTATCGTTTTATTTTACACGCAACCGAAAGGTCAAGGGAGTAAAACAATATGCCACAGCATCATGGATAAAGACCAATGCGGATGAAAAAAGTTACAAAGCTTTTTAGCCTATTAAATACAATGTTAGGTACCCCATACAATAAAAGAATATAATTTAATACAGGAAGTGAAATTCTAAATATCAGACAAATTTTGTTTTCATCATCTTACATCTTCATTTAAAAGGGAATAAATGTGGATAAACACGAATGTATCTTCTGGAAAAATGAAACTTACCATTGTTTTTATTTTCTTGGAAGTCGTTGTCCTTTTATGGTAGTGTGAATACTTTTACGCCATCCACTATCAAAGCAGCTTTTACATAAATGCGGCAACTCATATCACTACATCTTGAATAATATAAATACTTCCCTAATTCCAAAACCCCCATCTCTTATTAAAAGGACATCCTGTTTGACACGATTGTGGGTCAAGTTAAACATACTTGAAGTAAAAAATGCAACTTTATTTGCTCATCCCATTTTACATTAATAATTGGGCTTTTTTAAAGTCACGGATCTCGCCACATCTTTGCAAAGTTGTTAACACTGTCAATGTAAATTCAACAGTTGTTCTAATTTATCAGTCATTTCATAATTAGATTCAGCTCCTCGTAGGGCTGGGAATATTGTTGTAGAATTCAAGATGAAAATATGCGGGGTTTTGTTTCAACATAAGCAGGGCATATGTAGCACTAGGTTTCTCATTAAATAATTAGTATGAAATATAAAAATTAATACGAAAAACAGAATTGCGTGCACTTTACAAATGTAGCGAGTTTTACGATATATATCACACACTTATCCAAATTTGATACTATTTATTGCAATAAATTGCAACTGATGTAAAATGTCTCAAGATCATGATTAAATGAGACGAATTAGTCAGAAATATGAATATCTACTTTATGTATAATACTATCATGAATTCTCTCTTTATATGCATCTATCTCAACAACTCAACAACGACTCTTTGTCGCAATTCATCCATGTTGCTTATTTCACAATACTTGACTTATGTCGCAATACAACCCTCTTGACCTGTGTAGCAACACTCAACCATCGGTGCTCAATTAACAGGCTCTGATTTTAGTGAATCAAAAAGAGATGAGTCGTAGGGGGCTTTTTCTAATGACGAACATCAAATATTATTTTAGGGGGAGTTAATAACCACTGTGTTACTTTGGAAATACGGCATTTTGCAGCATTGTTCGGAAATATTTTTACTTTTTCTAAATTAGAACTATTTCGTATGCAAAAAGGCGGAATTAAATTTAGTCTCCGATCGTATATTATTTACATCTGGGTCCAAAAATTATATCAATTTGGGCATTAAAATGATTAGAAGATAGTTTAGTCGAAACCTTACTAGCCAATTTAGTTCGTCTCAGACAAGGCGAGCTTATTTGTGTTAGCATGGAGGCTTTCTAAAGAGTAAATACGAGTTCTTGCGAAAAAAATCCAATTCCTCGATTGCGTATCGGATCAAGCATTTGCTGGTAAGATCTGCAATATGACCCGTACACGGTCGAGATATATTCAGGTTTAGATCTTATAAAAGTCCTGTATAACAGGAATAAGATCTTTTGATCTTCTCCCCCTCCCATTTGTTTTTGCAATGCGACATGTTTGTCAATGTGTTACCTATCATTAAATAAGAAGGTAAGTTATGGTAAAATAGCAAATGCTTAAAAACAATAACAGGGAGAAGATAGCAGTCAAGTTTTGGATCATTATGAATTTTATGTAACCGGCAGAAGTGCATGCAGACATTTTTAGATTTCAAAAGTTTAACACGTTTTCTTCTGACGACTTCCAAATAAAATATGCAAGCATAGTCCATTAGTATTTCAAATTTTCATTCACAGCAGACCAAAAAGTCGTCGATGTATAATAACAGTCATTTCTCTGATTACGACATTTTAGTATGATGATAATTTTGATGTTTGTGACAGACGTTGTGCTTTACAAACTTACATCCATATCCTGATAACTGTTGGAAATTACAGTACCTACCAAAACCCATCCTCGCTAGCCATGGTTCCGATGTGACAACCCTATCTACACCTTGTCGTATCGAGCAGATATTTCTGTGCTTCGGGTCTGTGATTTTTATTGGATGCGGCGGCAAGCCACCGAATCGAATCAAAATGAAGTGGTTCAGATTTGAACACTGTTACTACATGATCAAGACAAGGGGAGCACACAGCTTGAATGGACTGATAAGGAATTTTCCAGTTCCGGTCCGTGTCTGCACAAACATCTTTCACTACAAGACACCTGTAAAGGCTTCCCTCTGGTACATAGTCATACTTTCGATGTTAAATTTCCAAAGTATCCTTGTTAGGTTAATTTCCTCCACTTTTTTTCCTCCGATGTACAATGTACCAAGCTATTGGTTAGTTGGCATTACATAGCAAGGGAGGCAACTCATGAAATCCAACAGATGTCGCTAGGACAAAGCACCAATATATCTGTTCGATTCGCTCACGTGTAGATAGGGTTATCATATCGGAACCTTGGCTAGCGACGATGACCAAATTCCTGAAGTGTGAATCTAGCAAAAGTATTGGAGATACAGATGGGTACACGGCCCCTTTAGACCTTGGTTATATACATCAGTCAGTATTCAGTGCTTCATTTATGTAATTTGTTGTTATTTTGGATTGCATGTATTGATGATCACTCTCAGATCGAACGAGAGAGAAGTACATGGGTCGTTTTGGCTTCCATTTGCGGAGGCTTTACTCCGGCGATGAGGGTTTTGTTACACCACTAGAGAGCGGAGAGGTACTGGCTTCAAACTGCAAGAGGAGGTCAGAAGTATGAAGCTTCAATTAAATACTTAATCCTGCTCTCTGCGTTGAGTATTTATCCATTTTTTCCGGGGCGTGCATCTGTGTTCCATAAAGGAAAATCTGATGCATACGTTTCCTGTTCCCACAACTGGTTAGTCAATTAGATACATATCAGGCCACGTGACCCCAGACCTTACGACCTACGTCTCATTTGTATACAAGTACAGCCTACGTATAATGTGAATGCATGTTCAATTTTCTCACAAAGTTTAGTGTTTTAGTCATGTATGATGTAAATCTAATTGCTGATACTTGCAATTTTTCCTGAACTAAAATATCGTTTACCTAGCGTACCATATAGCAGAGATTCCTAACAGTTTTCTACATTGTGAAACGCTGTAGCATTTAACGAGAATACAATCAGTCTAATTTTATGGAGAATACAAATTTAAGTTATAGCAATATAAATTGCATTTTATAAAAAAAAAATCCCTTGAAAATTCGATAGTAACACTTCTTTAGAGTCATAAGCTTCATCAAAGTAAAAACCAACAGGATTGCATCTCTGTGTTCTTTCTTCACGAAAGTGTCTGTAATAAATATTTCACATTTGACCAGATGGCCTATTGTGCGTCTCTGGCATTTGAACCTACATTAAAAGTGTGATGGCAGTTTGTTGGACTGAAAATACCATTGGAGAGCGTCATTTATCATTTATTTCAAGATTTGAAAATACAACATGTTAGTGCTATGAAACAAAATTATCGGTATGGTCATTTCCACGTTTGGGGTTGCCGGGGTGCCTCTATAGTTAGAGTGTCAAATACATGATCAATAAGGTGTGGATTCGAATCCGGCCATTGGACCAGCCTGGGCCAGCTACCGTGATGTCCTTGGGCAAGACATATCACTCCAATAGCTCCGGCACTAAATAACCTATTTGTGTTATTGTGCCATAAAGGACCCAACCAAACAACTGGTATCACTGTTGCTTTTCGCTATAAGAGAGGAAAGTCTCCAGTTTTCCTTATTTTGATGGAAATATATGGTAGTGTATTGAAAGCTTTGTCAGAGAAGAACTTTAGAAGTTAATAGCTGAATAGTTGACGAGATTAGACGATTAAGATTCTTGTGTTCACAGCTGGCGTTTCTTTGTTTAATTTAATTTAACACTAACCTTAACAGTTACTGGGTGCAATGTGATTTTTCAAGCTATTTACTGAACATATTTCATCCATACATTATTCAATCTATAAAGAAAAAGGCTTGTGAATATTAACTCTGTCTTATAGAAAGAATATCATAAATAAAGTATATAAGCAAAGGAATGTACACTCTCCGTTTCAAGGTTTAACAAACCGCCGCCGTTTGGGCATACATTTTAATAACTGTCATAAAGGCGCCATGATGCTCATATAATAGATAACTTGAAAACGACTGAGCAATGACGCCAATAGATGTATTTTTTCAAATGAGAGAGATTAGATGTAATTTGAATAGACAAGGTAGTGGGTCATTAGTTTCTAATGCACAAAGCTAGCGACCGTGAATTTCGTTATGGTTTACACCTGATTATCCTTTAATTTGAAAGTTTAACATAAATAAATAGACAGTTTGTTCTCAAAGAATTCGCCCTGATATCGTTAGTAACAGATTCCGGTTCTGGTAGTGTTATATTCAAAATTCTTATGCCAGCATATTACGTAGAATATTGAAGCGCAGTTTTCATACCTCTTGTGCTAATTGAAACTTGTTTAGACTTACAGTTCCTACACTCATAAATGCACGTTCAAAGAGATTTTGCAGAGATACCCATTAAAGTATTTCTACACAAATCTCGTAACTCATGCAAAGATGTCGTGCGACTGTAAGATGACTGCAGTGAGCCTGATATGCTCGAAACGTTTAGATCTCAGGATGTCTCGAATGTAAAAAAGAATCAACATTAAAAAGGCTGCTAGTTGTTCTGTACAACACATACTTCATATTTCACTGTACCACTTTATTTGCTTCGATTATGGCCGAACTGGTAAATATCACAAATATATATTTCGTCCTTAACCCCTTGCGGCGCTTCAACTGTTAGAATTTAGGTCGCCATACAGATGGCTGCAAAAGGAAAGCAGTATGCATCGGGTTTGGGTACTTGGGTCATCTCTTGTGTTAATCGCCATGGTGATCGATTTCCTCCTCCAAAGACTGGAGGCAAGAACAAGAGATCCAACGAGTGAAATGTTAGAAAGGCATGCCTTTCAGTGAAGCCAAGAATGGAATCCACAACTCCATTGAATACTGCAGGAAAATCCTATGAGAAAGTCGCTAAATTTGAGAAAAACATCTTTCGGTCTACCTAAACAGACATTGCCACAAAGTGAGACCAATTTCAACTACTCCATGTCACCAAAACCATTATAAGCAGCGACCCAGAGGGAAAACAAATAACACAGAAAGTCAATATAACTTAGCAACAAAAAGGAATCTAAATTATATCTGCGAATAACTGTTTGATCCTGTCCACAAAAAGCATCAAACGAACTCAGCAAGAGATTATTCATGCTTTAAGCAAAATTAATGGACTATACAGACCTCAGATAGTCGTATCAACTGTTTAATAGGTTTGGAAGTATAGAGAGTATAAAAACGGGAGTAGTCTCATATAATACGAAGGAAATCTCCCTGAAATCCCATACTTTCACCATTTCAATAGACATATTGTATGACGCGATAATTAACTGGCATCGTGGTTAGATGAGTATCCAAAAAAGTAAACTCTTTGTAGCCAATTTAATCTCAGTAATACATTATGTGCTATAACTTCACGCGTATCCATACAAAAACAATTTACTCTATGCTCATCATATCTTTACCTAATTGTCCCAATTAATTCATCAGATCTACATCATTTCATGAGCAGTTGCAATAGTCTGTTGTTCTGCCTGGCGATATTATAGGCAACCATACATTTTACGACTGCAAAAAATATCAACGAGAGGCGGAAAGCAAATTGAGAACTTCATTTAAAAATTATATATTTTCATTTTTTTAAATAAATCGTATCCATTGTATTGGTTTCGTCCCATGGGATCCTTCTATCCCTACATCTAGAAAGGTGAAAATGAGGGTAGAGAATCTGGGGCTGGGTAATTGTCAGTTTTGACATTTTGAAGTTCTTGTTGACATCGAGTGTATTATTATTGGTTGTCGGAATATGAAACTCAGTAGAGGTGGTATGAACGACAGACATGGCCGTCCATGTCAAGAAACTAGGAGATTTAAAGATACAAATTTAACGTGTTAAGCAGCAGACTGTAAACCCTGACGTACTTAAGGCACTGGCAATAAATAACTGGCAGATTTAGAAACCATGAATCAAAATCATATGAACTCTGTCAGAGGGTCAGTAACCTGTCACATGATCTCAGACTAATATGCTGAAGGAATAAAATTTTTAACTTCAGAAAAAGAAAAAAGATAGATGTAAAAGTAATGGTTATTTCTTTATTATTTGACCAGGATTGTCAGTGGAAGCATCCCCTACCCCATTATATTCAAGTTCGCACTGAATATTGACCGAGACAAAATCGTTTAAACACGCGAATATGGTGTTGTCTCCGGGAGTTCGTAATGATATGTAGCATTATGTTTCACTACAAATAAGTGCAGATTTACTTAATAGAACTGGTAGTCTCTCGGGGGCCGAGGAAGACATGTTGTGCAGTCTCA
>JAECUM010047626.1:0-23260 GCA_016617855.1 Megalonaias nervosa
CAAAAAACAACCCCCCCCCCCCAAAAAAAAATATATAACGTCGAAACCAAATTGGGCGGCTTGTATGAATAGCGTTTACCGTATACATCATTACTGTTTACAGAAACAACTTTGCAAATTTAAAAAGATTTCTTTTGTTGTTTGGCGTTTTAACACCTTTTTCAGCGCATGATCGATGGGTTAACTGGTCAGTGTATAAAACTGGGAAAACCCAGGCAAGAACCACTGACCCAGAGGGAAGCTACTGACTCGCTTTCTCACATCTAACATTGGCTGAGTCTGAGTCTCAAACACATGAGATGACAATGATCTGTAAAGGCGGGCGCTTTAGACCACTCAGACACCCGGGGCCTCCGGATTAAATAATACAGTTTCGTCAGTAGATTTAGATTTCATCCAATCTTCTTTGAGGTTATAAGGCTACGAAAAAATAAATCTGGTCATCTATATTGCATTCTAAAACACATGCAAGGATTATAAACAATTACTTTATAAACGAATAATAAATTGAAACACTTTCGAACGATCTTCAAGGAGAAAATGGAAGGTGTAATTCGGGAAGTTTAATCGCCTTCCAACCGACCCATATCGAATGTATATTTATTATTCTTTATTTTTAACATGGCATAGATAGATCAATCTATAGATATTTCTCCATTAAAATTTCACTGATGAAGACAAACAAACATTTATACAACACAAAGACAAAATATATTTTTTGGCTAGAATGAACAAGTATGGCTTTTCGAGACAAGTGAGTGGTCCTGAAAAGGGCCTTTGTGGTTTGTAAACTAGAGATAGTTAACATACGGAGCATTGCACTGGTCTTTTCCTCCTTAAACTTCGTCTCAACAGCGGAGCCTTACATCAAGACTCTCTTCAGACAGCCTTGCCTCTCTATATAAATCCTTCTCTTACAAACAGTCATATCTGTAATCTTCGTGATAGCCCATGATGATTTCACATACATTTGCTAATCCGGGCTGAATAGCACCCCCGAAATTAGGATAGACGATTCTCGTTTGTCCACATCTTGTCATGAGAACAGGTGAATCCGTTTATAGTCTAAAGCCGGATCGAAACCGATTGACACGTTTCACCAATTTAAAGGCGCTTTACAAAAATTCAGACAGAGTAATTGTCTCTCTTTCAATGAGAAGAGAGCGATACATGACATCACATGCAGGATATAGTTGCGCTAGCGTTCGTCCTCAGTGAATCGATGCGACATAGTTTAAGCATGGCAGAAACCAAGAAGACAATATAATGGTGTGTGTCTACAACTGAGACGATGAGTGATGGCATGACTACTACCAAAAACAGCCTCTGCTATGCTTCCAGAAGAGAATGCTTTCAATTGAGATTTAATAGATTTGTTCCGGCACCAGTACCTTCACCGCCTTCTCCTAATTACTTTCGGTAGGGGATTATAGACAGAGACAGAAAGAAAAATTAGAAAATGTTTTACAACAGCAGAAGGAAGCGGAACAAGCCTTTGTCATTCAACAGCAATAGCAAGAAGAGGAAAGAAGAAAATGAGAGGACGAAGACAAGAGAAAGTGCATAGAGAGAAGAAGGATGGCAAAAGGCGAACGTTGACAGTGCTACTAAATATTTTTCTCAGAGTTAAGGTATGTGAGACAATGTATCAGACTTATTTAACTCAACACAAGAGAAAAAGACCTTCCGGTGCCAAACATTACAACTCAGACATCACTACCTCTACTCTGACTATCCCTGAGAGACCATCAACAGCAGCAGCAATCACTACCAAATCATCCACAGTAGCAGGAGAAGAAGTAGGACTTGGCCGTGGCAATGGTATAAGGCAGTTAAAGCTCATCGCGCCAAGTCTATGAGTTTGTTAATAAACAAACACCTGAAGGTCCTTTTCAGGGCCACTCATCTCTCAAGAAAAGATACTAATCAAAGATTGCCAAATCAAGTAAAACGTGGGATCTATTTTCTCCCATGATGTTTGAATGAAGAACGTGTGTGAGTGCATGCGTGTATTTCCTTATTATAAAAATCAAGACCAATAGACACTTAATTTTTCTTTCTGGTATATTCTCTCTTTTTGAAAATCATAATGAAATTTCACAACATCTCACCAAAAGTCCATTTTTCTTCTTTCACTCACTGTCTCTCTTTCTGAATATCTTCACTGTCACATGTTCTTCGTCTGTTTCTTCTCCTCCTCTGTTTCTTTTCTTGCCTTTCTTGACAGCGAGGGTTCTTCACCTTCGGAAGTCCTCCCCTCCTCTTGTTTCCTTGGTTGTTTCTTTTCTTTTCTAAGGGCACTCTGAAGACCAGTGTCCTTTCTCCTGAAACTGATAACAGGTATCTCGGTCATTCTTTCTCGTTACTCGTGTGTTGCTTTGATGTTATGGACATTCTGTAGCCCAATGTCCTTTCTTCTGACAGATATAGCAAGTATCGTGATTTTTTTATCTCTAAAGGAGGAGGAGTAAATTATGTCGTCATTTCTGAAGTAAACTTTCTTTTGACGCCTCTCAATGCTTTGGCCAGAAGTTCGATTTGAGAACTGAATGAATAATCTAAGACACTCACCTTATATATAGAGGTCCGGTGCGTGTAGAACTTAGTCAAATGAAAGTTTTCAGTCAAAATAAAACGATGGCACTATTTCACTGTGAGAGAAGAAGATAGTAAGAGGTCGCACACGAGCTGTAGCGTTGGCCCAAGTCCATGCAAGCGATTTTGAAGATGACATGAGTAAACCTGAATCAACACCTTTCACGTGTACGTCCAAACTAAGAGTCTACTCCAACGAAATTCAGCCAGTGATATCAGAAAAGTATTACCATATTCGAGAGACGGGAAAACGCTCTTCCAGAAAATTTAGATCCACGGCTTACACAGAGAAGTTTAACGGTTTTAGGTCCGATGGGCCGCTTGGAAAATAACGTTTCATTATGGATCAGTGGGATTCCTTGTTAACCAGCCTTAAGCGGCGATGCCAAGCCAAAGAAGACGATTGTTGGAGACTTTCCATGTATCATAACAGTTTGAAGTCTCCCGTCTTGATCCAGTTTAGCAGCCCAGAGAATTGATACCTTCCAAAGTCATCGACAAGATTCAATACGTTTAGCAATCCAACGACAAGTTTCACATCAATGATGACAAAGCAACACTTTACATGACCCACGTTTCCTCTCCGGTCGCAGAAAAATGTCATTGGTGGACAAAATTCCTACACCGGAATTGTTAGCCCTAGCTGGATTTATCTACTTGAGATAAGGAAATAAAGTGAAGTGTTTCAGTTGCGGTGTGCCATTTCACGAATGGGAGCAGAAAGACTCAGCTTACCTAGAACATGATCGATGGTCTCCGAGTTGTCACTACCTTCCTTTAGTGGGACCCAAGCAATATCTTAATGGATACTCTACAAGAAACTATTTGTGGATTGCCTCTGGAGTTGAGAAAACGAATTTACAAAGAGTTTGTCAAGATACATGTGAAATGCAAAGAACAATTGCATCCTTTATGGTACCAATGTTTTAACAACTGGTACCTGAATGCTAGAAGAGGATTGCATCTTTCGAAGTGTTTAAATAGTTAGACATTGACAAATTAACTTACAGTCAGAAGGCTTTGGATGCTACGATTTATATTTGCAAGGGGACAATACTTCGCCTTATTCCAAAGGAAGAGTTGGAGGATTATAAAAACGTTTCAAAAACTATTTTCGCTTCAAGCAGAAACGTCTGTGCGAAGTATGGTGTGTGCGAAGTATGGTGTGTGAGGTAGTGACTAAAACATTTCGGTTTGACACTGGACTAAACGAGGCTCTGTGCAAATAGTACATCTTTACCTCCAAAAGAAAGGCATTGCTGTAAATGACTAGTTTATCAGAGCACATTCAGAATATAACTCTGGGGCTGAGAGGATTGATTTACAACGTGTTTGTCAAAATACAAATGAAACGCAAACGTAAAGTCATTCATCCATTTTTTTGAAAAAAAAAACACAAACTATTTTGCAAAGGATACGGAGACTGATTCTTGGAGTGTAATTTTTCCATCACAAAGATAAATAAGGGTGTTGGCCACGACCCTGCGACGACGAGTAGAAGAAAACTGATTCTTGGAAGACATTATTTACATTACCAATGCAAACGAGATTATAAATGTTTGCTGTCATAACACTACCTTTATCAGTAGTGTTGCGACAGATTCCCTGGAAGGAAGTCAATGACAGTACTCAGACCTTGAAGGATTACCAAACCTTTTTTTACAATATTTGTTTCGACTAAATTTTAGACGACATGTGGTGTGCGTGTTAGTGACTACGTTTTGGGACTTTGTTTGCCAGCAGATTCCTTGTGGACTATTTACGAAGAGTTCACAGATGCTTCTTGAAATGTGAATGATATACTTATTCTTTTTAAAGCGTCGCGCTTCCATATCGATATTTCTCTACCTCTGCTTGAAAGAATGATTCGTGACGCTTTATCGACAATGGATGCTTATGAAAATCTGTGTGTGTAGCTTATGACCTACACATCAAATGGAAAGATCCCCATGACTAGAAAAGCGTTGGCTTCGATGCTGGAATGCAAGATATTTGTAATTGATCCAAGAACATAAGTGAACTATAAACGTAAAGTAAAAAATGTGACGTTGATACCCGTGTTAGCCAGAGTGACAGAAGAACCAGACACAAAGGAAAACCAAATTCATGACAGCAGTAGCGTGGTCGACATCGAATAAAAGTCATTCTGGGAGGAAAAAATAAAGACTGTGCATGATGTAGAAACTCAATGAACATTACTGCGTGCCCCTAGAAATTTTAGGACACCACAGTCTCATCAACAATGTTGTACAGAGGTTTCTTTGTATTGCACTTTGATCCTTTTGCATTGCATTGCATTTTAGCGATGTAGTTTGATTCTTTTGTGCTTTTGTATTTCGTGTCAACTTTGAACACTGAATAAATGTGTTTCAAAACTATGACTCTCTTCTGTTTTCTGTGTTATTTTCAAACTTCTGAACACCTTCGCTATGGCTACATCTTCGTCCTCTATCTCCTCTTCCTCTACCCTCAAAGTCATCGACGAAAAGTTAGATCGTTCAAGCTGGGAGGCACTGTATCTTCACCATCCCTCTAGCATATTAATTGCTGGACCAAGCAGTTCCGGCAAAACAAATTTTGTTAAAAGTTTGAACAAATCACATTTGATCGATCGTCCGCCCCAGCACATCGTGTGATCTTAAAAAGAGTGGCAATGGACTTACAGCCTCCCTCAAGAAAGTCAAAGAGATTCAATCATATTAACGGCATTCCTCGTGAAAATGACTGCACCGTGCCTGACTCGAGTCAAGAACATCTGGTCATCTTCGACGACATGTTAGGAGAAGGCTAATAAGGAATTAAACTTTAGTTTACACGCAAAGAACATCATCGTAGTGCCAGTAACATTTTCATTACCTAAACTTTGTTTCAACAAAGTAAAACCCATCGCATCATTAGTCTCAACGCTCACTGAATGGTCTTGTTTAAAAGACCCAGAGATAAATCTCAAATACAAGTGTTAGCCAAACAGTTAGTAACTCCTTGGCTGTCTATGCGTATGACGATGCCATTCAAACACCTGAAGCTTATTTCCTCATTGATTTAAAACCCACCATCCCCGACTATTTGCGAGGTAGTATCCATGTGTTTCACGACTGGTGCCAAGAAGGAGGGCTGATCATTTACACGTCCCCGACGGCGCGAAGTAAACTATAAAAACCTCCGTCACTTATTTTCTATATCACAGTTGTCAACATCATTTCCTTTAATCTCACTTTCCAGCCAAATTGATTTGCTCCCTGTAGGAATCGATCGCGAAAAAAATCCTCAGTTGCGTGCCTGTGTTTTAGAAGCCAGTCTAAAAGAAGTCTTCCGATGGTTTACGGTGATGACACGTCAGATACTTCAAGGCATTATTCACATCCTCATCAAAGCAAACATAAAGTGGCTTTGTCACAACTGGCAGATGCCATAATCGATACTCAAACCGGAAAGCAAATCACTTTAAAAACCTGGATGCAGCGCTCTCTTGGAGGTGTCATCATTCGTTCATATCTAAAATGTTATGTTAATGCCCAAGCAGTCCCTAAGATAACATCATCCTCCAAAAGACATCCAAAAAGAGTGGCACGACTAGGACAACCCACCCTCACTCCCAGAAAAGGAAAAGCACCAAGAAATAGAAAAGTCCAAAGAAGAAAATGTTTTCATGAGAAAGAGGGGCACTGCTGCTCGGACGCAACCTTATTCCACCAAACCACGACTTTCGGTGACTATGTCTCTAGCTCCTTTGACTTCGCAGTTGCTCATGATGCCACCCAAACCCGATTTAACACGCAGCTTTCCAGATTTGATGAAAACAATTGAAAGCCTTTTCCAGAGGAGCTTCTCCAGTGGCGACATCCTCTTCGGCAGGTAAAAAAGTACCCTCCCCCAAGTTCAATGTTCAAGAGAGATCGGGAATGTTACAAAGTTTACTGGATTTATCCAAAGCAGAACTGTCATGATTTAGTCCGTTGCGGACGCCTCAGTGTCGAGATGTGCCCATCATGAAAATGATACGACGTAACGACAATAAGTGGAGACGAATTTCATTATAAAATCGACGTCTGCCAGGCAATTCGCTTCAGTGTGTTTAACTCCTGAAAGAAAAAAGATGTCACCCTCCAGAAGTACACAAAACCACTTTCCTGCCAGAAAAGGAAACAGAAAGGGACTGCCTCCCTCTTAATTTAGCGAAACATTGAGACGTGTTGTCGTTACTGTCGAAAGCCCATCAACATATGTGAAAACAACTTCAAAGAGCCCGAAAAATCATCGATATTGTGTATGAATGTTGTTTGTCTTGAAAGGAGCGGTGTCTTTGTTGAAGCACTTGATAGAACGCTTAGGAAAACATCGAAACGTTCTTAGCTAAATGTCAAAATGGAAATACCCATCAGTCAAAAGAAAAATATGTTGGTACAACACGGAGGGAATTCTACCCATGCTAGGACCCTTGCTCAAAGTAGAGCAAATTTTAGCAAACACCAAGAAATGTATTCTGCTGCCAAATCCCAACTGAAAAGTTTACATTTACCCCAGGTGGAACAGTGGGTACACGCGAACAAGCGACGTACACGTTGTACAAACCCATTCGACGGAAATTTTCAATCCTTCGAAACAAAGTGTAGGGCATCGATCATCAATGGCAAGCCGATTAAGCCGACTCCTCTCATGTGGCCACGTACAATCGCAGCTACAAATATTTGCTTTGTGTCATCGACGTCTTTTTTAAAATTCGCCTGAGTTGTACCTTTGACACGAGTTCCGAATTAGTGTGAGCCTTAAAACTGGTGTTGAACAGTGGCGTCACTAGGGGGTGCGGGGGTACGGACCGCACCGGGTGACACCATCAGAGGGGGTGACACCAAAATGACTGTCTATAAAAGTTTTGAATTTTTGTGCAGGAAGGAGGTCCATGGGGGTGATACCATGAGTTGCCGCACACGACTGTCTATAAAATGTTTTGAATTTTTGTGCAGGAAGGAGGTCCATGGGGGTGACACCATGAGTTAAAGCACTGGGTGACACCAACCCTAGTGTCGCCACTGTGTTGAAACAAAGTTGTCGAAACTCTCTTTCTCTCAAACAGACAAAGGCACCGAAGTACTGAACCAAGCTTTCCAAAAAGAATTTAAGACAAGAGACATCCATGTCTTAACCACCGTGAACATACCAAAGCCAGCAGCGTGAAACGTTTTCAACGTACCTTAAAAGAACGTATGTGGAAATATTTTACGCATCAACGCACCTTCTATGTCTTACCGCGTCTGGTCAACGCTTACAATCAATCATACTATCGGAGCATTGGATGCGTCCCCGAAGAAATTTCCCCAAGAAACGTGATCTGCTGTTAACGACCAGAGATTGGGTGCGTAATGGATAAATCAAACGTACCATCGACAATTTATTTACTGAACTGGCCTACCGAATTATTTTCTGTCAATGGGCGAGTGTGCGGCCGTCATTTACTCATCTAAAGATTGGGAGACATGATCGGTGAGGTGTTAAAAGGCACTTTTTACTTGCCGGACTTACAAGAATTAACTAAACAAAGAAACGAATTGTGCGGCATCGAAAATATTCTGGATCGGAGAACCAGTAAAGTAGACACACTCCGAGTCGAAGAAACGAAAGTGCATTGGAAAGGATATCTCCCGAGTTTTTATTCTTTTATCCACGCTTTTCAAGTCATCGACTATAAAAAGTAGTGACCATCATGCCGTTCAACACAGCAACATAAGCAGTGACCGCTCCTTCTCAGAGTTCTTCTGTGGTGTAGAGAACGTGTGCCTAAAATGCAACGCGTGTTTATCTCACAAATCAATGTGGCTTAATGTGTCATCGGAGCTGCCATCGCCAGTTTGAGTTTGCAATAAAGCGACAAACAAGTGTGGACCATTTTACTCAGTAGCTGCAACGGTTACCTTCTGACCAATCCTTCAATCAAATATTCCAGTACCAACGGGAGCCTTGCGACCAACGTCAGTCATCCCCAAAACATCAGCATCAGCCCTCTTTTAGAAACTCATTTGAGTTCGAATGACTTCTCGGATAGCAGAACCCTGGAATTATGAATAACCACCTTTACTTAACTTTACCCAGTGACAGTTCCATGGATGTCTTTTCCAAAAACACCCTCTGTTGTTTCACGGCCAAATTGCTCAGACCATCCAATTGTATTGCGGAGCGCATTGGGAAGTCGCTTTTGTAGATATCATTCATTACACACAAGTCCTAAACATCACCGAAAATCAAAACACTTTCGTTGTCGATATCTTGAACGAGCAAGTGCAAGAAATTTTGGACAAAAATGATCCGTTAGTGTACGAATTCAAATACCATCATCAACCAATCCTCATTTGAGTATATGCACAATCAGAATTCCTGTTGAGGTATTATTTTAACACTCAGTATGTGGTGGAAATGATAGCTTCCATGTTCAATGAACAATTTTAGCGAAGCCTTTACTTAACATGACATACTTGTCAAGATCGAGTACCAAAAGCTTTCTCACCGTCTGGACATGTATTTTGTCGGATACCATAATCCTAGCCATTACTTTTTTCCTTAATTGTGTATTATTTTTGATGGAGTCACGGCTACGGCTAACAAAGCCATCAACAGCAACGAGGAATTTTTCAAGAACTTTGAATATCTTGTGCAACTGAACGAAGGAATTAATTTGATGTTTGATTACTCCAATGTGGTGGAATACAATGTGGTGGGAAACACAGCCGCGCAGTTACTGGTATTCATTCCTTTCAAAGCGGTTTCTGCCGTGATTGTTTACGATGAGGGTCGAAACATGTATCACGTCCACCGTGAATTTGCGTAACCTCATTATGTGCCTGTCAGTAGTTCGTATATCGACAGCGTCAACATTGGTATGAGGGATGTGGGACACAACATTCCATTCTCGAAAGGTAAAACTACATTTTCGAAAACTCTTCTCTAGCGACTTATAAGTCATGTATCCTGTGTAACGAAGATTCGCCCGACAACGAGGACCTGGTTTAGGAGATATGATAGCCTATTAAAACTGATGATGACACGAGGATTCCACGCTTTGAAAGATGCCGCTTTGACGCAAGGAAAAGAATTTAGTGGAAGTCGAATTTGACTCCACAACGTTGTCAATCTCTTACATTTATTTTTGGTTGTAAGATTGCTGACTTGATTTGTATTTGAGAAGTTTCTTGTAGTCATTAAACATGTTGAATTTTTGAAAACCGGTGTATACTGGTTTTTTTTTATTGACACTGTATGAATATATACTCCTCATCTCACTGTATCGTTCTGGCTCATGTTATAAATTGCATTTCAGAATCGTAGGGATGTTTTTCATCGCTTCATTTCTTGAGGCATTTTCTGTCAACCCATCGCCAGTCTGTCCACCTATTGTTGACTCGTCTACCAGAAATATGCATTCAAAGTTAGCTAAGTTTAACGAAGCCCACGTTCATATGGATTGTTTCAGGCTAAATCTGATTCGAAAGCCAGAGGAATGTAGAAGAAGTGAAAGAAGAAGAGGAAAAGTGGACAGAAGACACAGACTGCAACAGAGAATGAAGCAAGAGGAAGGAGTTTCTTTCTTCTTCCGCAGAAGCAGGCGTTATCCAATGGGAAAACCTGCAGAAATATGGGGCAATCCTCCCATACGTTAAGTGATTGCCAAAACAAATCAGCCCTTTTCAGGTCTAACAAGATCTCTGGCTAAGAAGATCTCTAGGAACTATTGACTGATCAATTTGAAAATAATTTTTGTTTTGAATGTTTTTATGTTTTGGTGTTTGTATGTCATTCAGAAACGTTCGTCTACCTTGTTTGTATCTTCTTATGTGTGTGCATTTGTATGTGAGGCTATAGTAGTATGTCCATAAACACGTATTATCCTTGCTTGTGAGTGTGTGTTTTTGCATGTGTGTTTGTCCTTTGTTTTTCCTCCAAAAATTCCCACCCCAAATGTATGCTCGTATGCAGTAAAGCTAAGAAAGAGTTTCCTTTAGGTCCGCGCAATTTTCTCCTTTGGACGGTTTGTGTGTGATATGTTTTATGCAAGGGGATGTTTTCCTTCACGTCCGTGCTTTAGGTTTATATTGTTGACGCATGAACACTCCAAAATGAGTCGTCTCAGAAACCTTTGGAGCTACAGATGCACCTGCAATATGTCCGTCGCCTCCAGGAAGCAACTAATCTAGAGGAGTACTTAAATAAAGAAAAAGCAATCCAATATATTGAAAATCACAAGGCCAGATGGAGGAAAGCTGCCAACAACATGATGCTTTTGCGAGAAAATACTTCGAATGCCCAATGCCACTCGCTTGGGTAATTTGCAGAGGTCTACAAAAATGCCTCGAATTGGACGAAGAAACATCTGACCTAATTAGAACTGGGTTACCTCGCTGTAATTGAGGTACTAAAAGAAGAGTAAACCAAGAACCGACCTAGATGTACCTCGGTCCCACTGAAAAAGCTACTCAGATATTTGTACTGATAGCGGCTGGACTATGCACAAACAGACCTTTTAATTGATTCTCTCTAAGGACTGATGTTAAAATAGTTAAGTAATTGTGTTTACCTTTCACTTACATAAATACCTAAGTTATAATATGAAGACTAGGATGGGGTCAAAAATTCATTTCTTGAACATTCTAGGTTGCCAACAAAATCGGAGTTTTCAAGCAAAACACTGAAAAACAGATACAAGTAAACAATCTCACATCCTTTAATAATGATCTTTAAACATAATCTAAAAGCATAGATAAATATTAACTATGTGATATATTGGTTACAAAATAATAACATTGTTTGTCAGGTACGCCCTAAACTCGATTACTGACCAAGGTCACTCTTAAAATATGGATATAAATAACATACAATCATGGAGAAAAAGCCAATACACAATTACAATCAAACATTCATAACAAAGTGTCGCTAGAATTTTCACTTTGTAATGTAGGGAACTAAATTTCTTGCTACTTTTACTTAAATTGTTGATTTCACTGCTTTCTGTTCCATATTTTAAGACCAAGAATCAGAACATAAGTATGTATGTGCCTATGTACGGATGCATTTTATTGAACAACAAACCCTTGGTCGAGACGATCATATTCTCTTATGGTTCTGCTATAAACAAGGCTGGCAAAATTTATATCACATTTTTAAGCTTTGTGAATTATTTATCAGAATTTAGTTCTAAAGGATTGTATATATTATTCACTAACATTTTTATTACATTTCAGAAGGTCATCTATCAAATTCGAAAGGCTGGCAAATGAGTGAATTATTGCTCAAGGATAATGATATGGGAAAATTAATTAGGCAAAGATTATAGAATAAAGTGGCATAAAAGTAACATATTTGATTAATTAGAACATGAACAATTACACCTGTAAACCAGCATTTCAGTATACCCATTCAGTGACCAAGGGATTAGGGCAATCCCGACCACCTTGGTGAGCGCGAGAGCCACGCTAATGTCTATGTGGAGATGGAACGTGTTCACGATATCATCTTCGAGATCTTTTCGATTTTCCAGGATGGCATAAGTGAGATATCGTGTGATCGGCAACCGGGATAACTCCGTGACCCATGTTCTTTTTTTTTTCTATGTTTATGACTAAGATAATTTTCAGAGCTTCTTAAGGGTTTTTTTAGCTCATACATCTCATGCAGTGCTGCCTGATCAGATCCTCATCGTCAAAGATGTTCACGATGCTATTTCTGGATAAATCTGAACGCTGCTCTCGCATGAGTAAACACCTGATTGCGTGCTGCTCCCTGTGATTTCGTCAGCGTCAGTTCGATTTATCACAGGAACGTTATTTCGAATCATCGTCGCAATGGCTTCATGATTCTGGATTGTGCAAGATTAGTCGGTGACGAAGACCTCATCATCATCAAGACTGGTAGTATAGCTGATGTAGCCAGACATTTAATAAATATAATCCGTGACATACTTTTATTCGTAGACTTTTTCGAATCGGCTCAACGACGTCAACCCGCACTGATTTCCCACCATGTCTACGATGAGATCGTCGACAGTTCTCAATTTCGTGAATCAGCAGCGCCAAAGGGAGCCCCACGCAAATACGAGCGTTTTCTTTAGAGCATTTTCTGCTACAACAATATGGCTTGCTTGGCGCTATATTTTGGGGGGCCTCCAGTCGTGTCTCTATGCGTTTCATCATCATTTGTGAGGCCAGTCCGGCCCGTTGTGATCACTCCGGTGACCGTCACAGCATACGGTGTCAACGAGATGAATCTCAGCACGCGTTTGTATCTCCTGTACGGATGCTTGTACACGTAGACTTTTCGATGGTAATAGCGATAATACGATTGTAGCTCGTACGTTCTTCCGCCGACAAATTCTCGACGATGTGATTGGAGTCGATGATGGGCTTCATTCTATGTTTCTGTGTCAATTAAATTTTTCAGCAGCAGTTCAGGCTGTGATAAATGTTCGCTTAAAAACTTCACATGCAGGTTAATTTCATCCTTGCTGACCTTAAATTCACTCACAGTTTCTCCGACAAGCCTAAGTGTATTTTTCTTCATCTGATTTAATTTTACAACCTCCCACAGCCTATCAGGAGTCTCTGCCAGCGCAAGGTGGTCCAGATATCTCTGTGCTTCTACTACATGTAACAAACGGAAATCATCAGCGGAATAAGGTATTTTTCGATGATATTTGTAAACGTAATAATAAGACAGGGCGATTTTTTTTCCACGTTGAGATATAGTTTTTCAAAGTCTTTCATCACTGGAAACAAAAAATCTCTGTCCCTGGAATCCAACTGACTCCAGCATTTTCTGCGATTATTTTTCGATCATCAATTTTATCAAGCAGTTTCTGAGATGCCTTTGGAGCATTAACAAAGTTTCCTTGTGGAGTTTTAAGAACAGTGCTCAGTTGTTATTCAATTTCATCCGGGATGAAATTTTCCAAATACGTATATGATACTATTTTGTACATGCAATCGTGATCATTTTTGTGTGCGTCATCGTCTTCCTTTAGATCAAATAGTGGTCGTTTAATGTATCCGGTTTTCAATAAGGTATCAACGATGCTTGAATGAAATTCCTGGATAATCGTGTGAACAATTCCTTCTATGCTTTTTGCTAGCCGTATCGATTCTCTATCGTTAAAAAATTTAAATACGGGAAAATACTTGTCTATGTGTTACGTATATGTAATTAAATTGTTTGTGTGTTAGTATTAAAATTCTTTTTATTTTATTTTTGTTTCATTACATTTGATTGTAATGATTATTTCCATGGGATTCGAAATTCTTTTTTTGGTAATTCGATATTTTCTTTTAGTAAATGTTGTTTATCTAAGACGTAAAACGTGTTACATGATAATTATTTTTAGTTAACCTAGTTCATCTTGGGTTGGGAAGTTCGTAAACAGGAAGTTAAAATGATTGTCAATATCAAGGCCATACTTTGCTTGCATGATCACCATGTGTAAACAACGTTTTTATATTATTGGTTCTTAATTGGGGCTACACTGGCGTACGTGATAAATGTCTTGTAGTAAGAGATCACATGACCCATCTCGCGAGACTGAAATGATGTTTTGGGGTTTAAATACGCATTCTTAATATTTTTCTGTCAGAGTCATTTTAACATCTTGAAGGAACAAGGTGTTTTTTTATTTGTTGCCAGATTGTTTGTTTTTGATTTGTTTTTTGGATTTAGTAATTTCTTCTCTAGGAAATTCAACAAGTTGACTTTTTTAAAAAAAATTCTGAAAGTATTCATGGAAATTTATTCTGGAATTATTTGAAACAAAAACTGTGATTCAATTGAGGAATTGTTGATATTCGTACATGGAACACATCTGACGTCATCGCATTCCATATTTGTATGTCGTCGAGATTCGAACCTGGATTCTAATAGAACTATTTAGTGATAGGACTTGTATTTTTCATTCTTAGGATTAAATTTTGGATTATATTCATAAACCGTAAGTCCTATTTTCCAATTTTTACATTGTTTTCTAGGGAAATAAATTATTTTGTTAAAATATACAAAGCTTGTTGGCTTTCATTCTTTTCTTTGCTACTGAGTACGGGCCCTTGTCACGTAACATATGGCTTATCTGAGCTGTTGTTGTCGCATATGTCCATTTACAATATAAGACAGTTTTATCTCATTGTGTTTCCCCTGTTCATGTGTATTTTCTACTGATAACTTAGACAAATTTCTCACATGACTGATATCCGAGTAAATCCTCGTGGTCTGCTTGAGCAATTTATTGTCAGTTGCAGCATACGACGCATCCTGTCTGTAAGTATCGTCAAATAGTAAATTGTAAAGTTCGATAGCTACTCGCACAATTTCCGCCATAGCGAAACTTATATTAGTTGAATAATGCTAAAATAATCGACTTATATTAGGTCGTAATGATCTATACTAGATCACATCATCCAGAGTAAAAATTTGGAAATAACTTAACCCAAGATTAAAAGGTTCTGCCGTGAGCGCACTAAACGTAAACGTGGAATACTTCGCGCTTGTGGCGGATATGTAAAATTCAAGCGTCGTGGAACCAGTTGGATAGGTACCGTCATAAAGAGCACCAGCAGTGCCATCTGGTTTTATTCCATCTAACCTAGACGTGAGAATGTGCTGTGTTCTAGAGCTGCGCCTACGCACTTGAAATTTTCAGATGGCTACTGCAGCAGGTAACTGCACCTGTAGCCAGAAATTGGATGTAATTCCAGCTGTGGTCCACTCGTTTCCAGCATCAGACGCCGCCAGGTGATTTTCAAAAACATAATAAGCCTGGTAAGAGCTTGAGAATTCTGACGATGCTGACACAGAAACTCCACACCGGTTTCCATTATTTCCTGTGGGTATTTGAATGTGCTCAGAACTTTTTATGATGTGGCGCGTTCCCACGTACATTGTTGTGGCTGTCTCGTTGTTTGCCGTTGGTGGATAATCCGTCACTGCGATTTTAGCTTCAGTGGCCACGGTGAGATTTCCTGTGTGTTCCTTCGGTGGTAGAAAACATTGTGGCACCAAACGAGTTCATCTGTTAGTACGATTTCGCCTTTGTGTTATCCATGATCAGCCATGGAGTGGGAAGTCCATATACTTTTTGGTTTCCCATCGATGTCGGTCTGTACAAGCTAATCTTTGTATTATTGATGGTCAAAAGTTGATCATAACCATCATTGTTAACTCTGAAACCTTCAACTGTCTGGACTACGATTGGTGTATAATTTCAGCTGGCACCTTTGTCGATCCAGATAGAACGATTCGTGGTACCAAAAGTGATAGATCATAGTAGTTCTCGTGTTCAGCCCGATATACACTCCAACTTGTCTAGAATTCTGCCATGTTGTTCCAGATGGAGGTGATGACATTAAAAGATCGCTAGTCACTTTGCCAGTCACGGATAAATTTCCAGATATCACACCACCGGTTTTATCATATTTATTAGCCAGTGCCACATCAAGATCTGATGACGAGATGGCCTTAGAAGATACAGGAGACCGTCCTGTTGAAGCCAGTAAATTATACAGAATTTTTCCTCCCATGTAAGTAGTTCCATCTCCGTTCAACGACAATTTAGTCTTTGCCAGTCTATTCACGTGCTGCCGCTTGACCCAATAAGTGTACCTAAGGAAGTGTAATACATGGTTTGCAGATAAGATCTGCTACGACTCATGCAAATTATATCGAAAATGAACATCATTAATTTCGACACAAAGGCGAAAATGAAAGCGCACCAGCATCATTTTTATGCCTGATTGACATTTCATGATTGTGGGTCCGACTGGTCGTGGTAAAACGAACATACTCATGAACATGCCCCTGAACCACATACTGAACTACGACCGTGTGATCATTTACACATTAAATCCTCACCAGACAAATACAGGACACTGTGTGACTTTGGCGATTTGCTTGCAGAAAAACTCTGCAACTCAGGCGTTGTACGAGATCGCGTTAATTTCCGCCGATATCTGGAACAGCTTTCTTAACGTCACCGTGAACAAATATCAGTTCTCGTATTGGGCAAGTGCACAACGTTAAACGATCACGATCTCGCCAGTCGGTTACAATCTTAACGTCGTCGCCACGGAAATTTACAGGCTGATCATGGTACCGGGATAAACCTCTGCAAACATGGAACCCAATTATTCCACGCACCAGGATCACGTTATGGGGCAATTATCATGTCATATTTTACATCCCCCACTCAATCGGAGCCATCCTGGGTTCCAACACTGGAACTGCATTATCAGGTGATGGTGTGTACGAGGGAGATTTACCCGTGAACATCACTGACGTAAACAGTTTACTTATCAACTGCTCGATCAATCAGGGATCACTCTCTTCTGTCGTTTTGGCCTCCAACGTCATTTTCTCCACGGAGATGAACGTAGCTTCCGGTGCAAATTAAGCCTAATCCTTTAATTTATTATCCCGTCGTGAACACGTACGCGAACTCTGCAATCGCCATGTGACTCACGGATCAGTCCGGGAACGCCGTCGATAACAACAACGAAATAATCACCTATTACCTTCACGTGCGGAGAAAAGCGACAGGCGTGGCCAGGTTGAAAGCAGAACAGTGATGGATTAAAGTATAAAACATGCAACGACGATGCATAAGGCGAGTAAAATTGTGGGTGCGTTTTTCTTCATATTATTTTCCTCGATACTATCGGTTTTACCTGGAAAACAGCTTCTATTGCACTCAAATCCGCCGAAGCGAGAGCGATCTGAGCCGCATTCGCAGCTGAAACAGCAGTAGGACAACAAATTGCCAGCAAGTTCACAATCCAGGCGACACCGGCAGTTGTGCTGCCTGCGACGTCTACGCCTGCCATGGAGACATTGTCTTGGATGCCACAGGCCAACCACGTCCTCGAGAAAACCGTGATAAATGTCTCACTGAGTGCCCAGTCAAAGCAGATTTTGTCTGACATTGACAGAAAAACTTTCAAAGGTTTACAAGCCAGAAGCAGGTCGCGTCATGTCGGCGTATGGCCTGAAAAGATTATGATGACCGTGATTTAATAAAATTAATACACTGCCATAGGATAAAAAACCATGTACTCGACATTTACACCCGATTACCTGAGCTGAACGATGATGTTGACCATCGACGACTTGACGATCTAGTACGAGTACATCGAATACGAGGACACGAACATCACCTACTTCAATGCAAGCACCCATCGAAAAGTCGAGACTTGCAAAGACGATGTGTACCTACTTCCACACAAGGCTTTCCTGGAGGTCTGTGGAAAAATCAAGCCTGCCTCGGGTGGAGATTATGCCACCAATGAGAAGATCATGCCGGAGAACAACGGATGATCACTGCTCAAGTTGGCACAGTATCAGCTGAGCAATCAAACCCTGGAAAAACTACTCCCTGTTTAACACCTACTTACAGAACGTTGACAGGGCCTCAGGAGGGGTTTCTATTGCTGTGAACAATAGAGCCCTACATAGCGTCATCCCTTTAAACACAAATTTGCAAGCCATTGCTGTGAGTGTCACTCTACATCGAGTGATTACATTTTGTTCTATTTACATACCACCAAACACCAACTTATTACCAAATGAATTAGACACGCTAGCTCAACAATTTCCCTCGCCATTTGTTTTACTCGGTGATTTCAATGCCCGTAACATTTTATGGGGATCAAATTACATAAGCGACAGGGGCAAAAAGGTTGAAGATTTTATTACTAGACACGACTTGTGTCTATTTAATACCAAATCTCCGACGCACTTGCACCCAGGAACTGGTACATACACATGTATCGACTTAACAATTTGTTCTCCTTCACTACTTTTGGATTATAATTGGAAGGTCGCTGATGACCATCACAGCAGTGATCACTTTCCAATCTATCTTAAGAACACCAACGTTACAATTGATGACACGATTCCACAGTGGAATTTAAAGAAAGCTGACTGGGGCAAGTTTGAAACACTTTGTACAGCTAGAATTAACAGGAATACCGTCCTAAACGATAATGATCGTATTCGACAATTTACATCTGTTTTAATTGAGATTGCACAAGAATCCATCCCTAAGTCCTCGCCGAACTGTAAAAGAACCCAAAAACCGTGGTTCACTAAAGAATGTAAAGAAACCATTAGACAACGCCGAGAAGCACTGAACAAATTTAATAATCGTCCAACGCCCGAAAATTTAACTCAGTACCGTATTGTTCGGGCCAAAGCTCGCCGCACCATTAAAGAAAGTAAACGAGAATCATGGAAAAAATATGTTTCAACTTTAAACTCTCGTTCCTCAAGAAAGAAAGTTTGGGACACGATCCGCAAAATAAATGGGAAGGGAAAATACAATTCTTTCCGACATCTGAACCTAAATAATAACAACTTCAATACCAAACATGAAATAGCTAATGTACTTGCCGATTGTTTCTCCAAAAATTCCTCATCGTCTAATTATTCAGAAGCTTTCCGAAGATTGAAAGCTCAAAAAGAAAAAACACGGTTGAAATTCACATCGAATAACTTAGAGAGCTATAACCAATCGTTTTCATTGTCGGAGCTTATGGAATCTTTGAATAAGGCCCATGATACATCTGCTAGGCCTGACGATATACATTACCAGTTTTTGAAACACCTTCCAGAACCATCCTTAACAGTTCTTCTGGAAATCTTCAATGATTTATGGATTACTGGTAATGTACCAAAAATTTGGAAAGAAGCAACAGTAATACCAATTCCCAAACCAGGCAAAGATAGCGCAGATCCTACCAACTATAGACCTATATCATTAACTAGCTGCGTTTGCAAAACAATGGAACGAATGATCAATTCTCGGCTTGTATGGTATTTGGAAACCAACAATTTAATATCTCCTTTCCAAAGTGGCTTTCGTTATGGTCGTAGTACCAATGATCATCTGGTTAGACTGGAAACATTTATTCGCGACGCTTTTATCAAGAAGGAACACTTAGTATCGGTTTTCTTTGATCTGGAAAAGGCCTATGACACAACGTGGAAGTACGGAATACTAAATGACCTGCACGATCTGGGTCTAAAAGGCCGACTGCCCTCGTTCATATAAAACTTCCTCTCAGACAGGGAATTCAAGGTACGAGTGGGCTCCACCCTCTCTGATATGCACGATCAAGAGATGGGTGTGCCCCAGGGCAGTATTTTATCGGTGACGCTTTTCAACATAAAAATTAATAGCATCACCAAGTGTCTGAATCCAGGTGTGGATTGCTCCCTATATGTTGATGACTTTTTAATATGTTACCGATCCAAGCACATGCATACAGTTGAAAGACAATTACAGCAAAATATCAAGAAGATTCAAAATTGGGCCAATACTAACGGTTTCAAATTCTCGAAATCAAAAACTGTATGTATGCATTTCTGTCAGTTACGAAGACATCATGATGGACCTAAACTCACGCTGGACGGAATACCTATTCCAGTTGTTGAGGAAGCAAAATTCTTAGGTATTATCCTCGACAGAAAACTGACCTTTATTCCACACCTGAAGAATTTGAAAGCTAAATGCTTGAAATCTCTAGATTTACTTAAAGTAATAGCGCACACTGACTGGGGTGCTGATAGGAAAGTCATACTCAGTTTATACAGAACATTTATTCGCTCGAAACTAGACTATGGTTGCGTTGTCTATGGTTCAGCCAGGAAGTATTATTTGAAGATGCTAGACCCAATTGGGAGCATTTAAGACATCCCCGTGTGAAAGCCTACTCGTTGAAGCGAACGAACCACCTTTATCACAACGTAGAGAAATGCTTTCCGCACAGTATGCTCTCAAATTAAGCTCAAACCCTCTGAACCCTGCTTTTTCGGCTGTTTTGGAACCCAAATATAAAACCTTATATGACAATAAACCAAACGTCACACCTACCTTTGGCATTAGAATATTACCATGCCTTGACAGTACCAAAATTGAACTTTCAAAAATTCTGAAAACGACCGTCTCCGAAACACCTCCCTGGCTACTTCAACAACCAAAGGTACTTTTCACGTTACACGATGGAAAAAAATCGGAGACAAACCCTTCCATCTTCCACAACTGTTACCATGAACTAATCGCCCAATTTGAAAATTATACAAGAATATATACTGATGGATCAAAAGATGAGGAAAAGGCTGCTGCAGCCTTCGTTAGTGGAAAACACACAACAAAAGTTCGCTTGCCAAATGGTACATCAATTTTTCAGCCGAAATCAGAGCAATAGACCTTGCATTGCAATATATTGAAAGCAAGCGTATTTTAAATAGCATCATCTTCTCCGATTCACTATCAGTACTTCAGTCACTACATAATAGAAAACTGGAGAATCCATTATTAGCTAATGTTCTCCTTAAACATACTGAGCTGAGTACCTCCCACAATATAGTATACTGTTGGTTACCCAGCCATATTGGAATTAAAGGTAATGACAAAGCAGACCGCGCTGCTAAAATGGCCCTATCACTAGAACCATCTGATTTTAAAACACCGTATACTGATTTTAAACGTAGTATCAAAGACTGTTTACGTCAGAAATGGCAGGCATCATGGAATGATGCCGTGAATAACAAACTTCATGCCATCAAGCCAACCCTAGGAGAATGGACTCCTTCCTACAGAGCCGTCCGTAGGGAGGAGGTAGTCATTGCAAGAATTCGAATCGGCCATACTTATTTAACCCACTCCTATATACTAAAAGGAGAAGACCCACCAGAGTGCATATCTTGCAATGAACCATTCACTGTTAAGCACTTTATGTTGGAGTGTTTCGACCTCCAACCTACGCGTAATCATTATTACAATGTGCATGACATTAGGGAGCTCTTTGATACAGTTAGCATTTCTTATATTATAGACTTCCTGAAGGAAGTAATTATTTATCATAAGTTATAGCTTTTATGCTATCACCTTAAACAGTTTTATGTGCTATATATACCGTCGCTAGATTTTAATTACCTTTCATCTGTTTTCGTTGTCATACATCATTTGCACTCCCCGTTGATCGGGAAACTTTATTTATCACCGTTGCCATTTTATCGTTTTACCTTCAACTGTTTGGTTTCGTATCGCTTGTCGATGCGTAATCTTTTGCCACTTTTGGATAATGAAAGTTGTAACCTTTTGTATGGCGCTGGATAGCCTCATGGTGCTGGTGCGACGTAAAAAAATTCAACCAACCAACCAACCAACCAAACCCTGGAAAATCAAGGGGTATTTACCATAGGCCAGCACGATCCTGAATCTGATTATGTTCAGCGACGACTACATGAAATCGTGCGCAACCAGAATAGGGGTGGCATAGACACCAACACAGGTGCCGCAGTGAGTTACCAATTTTCAGCCACCACAGACATGCTTCCGGTAGCTGGTGTCGGTAACGCCGATGCTCTCATTTGAGCCAATTTTATAGCTAATTTTATTCTCACACTCCAGGACGCGTACAATCAGGGATTTGCCGCACGGCGAAACTTCACCAATTCTAGCAGAGAAATTTGCATGATGCTTTCTCTGAGCAGTATTTTCGGGGTGTGCTGCGGTATGCGCTCTGTGTTTAGAGGCGAGAAGCACACGTTGATCCTTAAAGAAATTCTCCCAGGCAGTATATCTACAGGGCAGGTGGTGATGGGGCTCCCGCTAATGGTCACTTCAACATGATCTGGCTCGCCCTGTGGATGCTCAAAATCACTCCCTCGTGGCGTTTCATTTAGCGGAACGGCGTGCAGACCAAACCGACAACAAGCATATTTTGACCATCTTAACTTGTCTCGCATTCACGTTCTAATCAACTCCAGACTGTATCCAGAGCAAGAATCCGAGTGCAACTTTGCCGTCGCCACGAGAAATTACACCCACAAGTACATGATGCTCATGGAGGCCATGCAAAAATACCGGGACGTGTACATGGGCACAGCTATCGCTCGATGATTTCGCAGGGCTGTATCCCATTTTCCATTTCGATGTGTCCAAGTATTCCGAACATCTAAAAATTTCCACCGCCGACATCAAGATCCAATGGACCATTGGCGATGCAGGCGGGATTTACGTGTGTTGCGCTCTAGTGACATCAGACCGATTCGTGACGTTGGAGATGCTCAACGGTAAAATGAACGTAGTGGTCTAACAAGACATTTTCAGAAAGACAACTATGGTCTAACAGACCACCATCGTCTGTAAAATGGTGTGAAAAAAGTGTAAACCACTTTTATACAGCATTCCTCAACAGCGTGGCCGTCAGAAACAAAAACGTGGTCTCGTTGACCGGCATTGAACCAGACAGGGTGGTTCTATTGCTAGTGCGATAGTTACGATCGTCAAAACGTTTGCTCCAAAATTCTTGAGCAGTGTGTTACTTCCCCTGGGTCTCTGGAACAGGTAACAAGGCGGTGGTAGGGGATGGTGTCGCCCGAAATGGAGTTACCTAGAAGGCCAACGGAGTTGCAAGTGCTACCCGCATGGGCAACAGAGTTTCTCGCCAAAAACTCGCCATTGTAACATCCTCAAGCGACTTTCGTAACGAAAAACGTAAAAAATTAAAAAATAGCTTCTGTTGCAATATAAAAAGTCAAACATGCCTTACACGCCAATGGGAATAACGCTGTCGCTGAAGCCGAAAAATGTGGCTGCGTCAGCACGTTCGGAAAACCCGTATCGATCAAGTTGAGCTCGGCTGCA
>JAECUM010047627.1:0-16124 GCA_016617855.1 Megalonaias nervosa
AGAAGTTTATAACCCTATGAATAGCTTACCAGACACGCACACGTAGGCATATGAAAAGCCTATCAGATAAGCATTAACAGGCATATGAATAGCTTACGAGAATGGCACACATAGACATATGAAAAGCTTACCAGATAAGCAATAATATCCAAAATGAAAGCTTACCAGACACGTTTAAACAGGCATATAAAAAGCTTACCACACAAGTATAAATAGGCATAGGAGTAGCTTACCAGACAAGCATAAATAGGCACATAAATTGCTTACCAGACAAGCGTTAATAGCTTAAAACACAAGCAATCATAACTATTACCAAAAAAAATTTACAAAAAAAGTGTAAGTAGGCATATACTTATTGGACAAGAATTACTTTGCCTTTGAAAAGTGTACAAGACAAGCACAAGTAGGCATATGAAAAGCTAACCCAAGAAGCATAAATAGGCATATAAATAGCTAACCAGACAAGTATAAATAGGCATATGAATAGCTTACCAGACAAGTATAAATAGGCATATGAATAGCTTACTAGACAAGCATAAACAGGCATATGAATAGCTTACCAGACAAGTAAAAATAGACACATTAATAGCTTACCAGACAAGTATCAACAGGCGTTTGAATAGCTTACCAGACAAGTATAAATAGGCATATGAATAGCTTACCAGACAAGTATAAATAGGCATATGAACAGCTTACCAGACAGGTATAAATAGGCACATTAATAGCTTACCAGACAAGTATCAATAGGCGTATGAATAGCTTATCAGACGAGCATAAATGGCCATATGTATAGCATACCAGACAAGTATAAATAGGCATATGAACAGCTTAAAAATATAGAAATAGGCACATGAATAGCTTACCAGACAAGTATAAACAGGCACATGAATAGCTTACCAGACAAGTATAAATGGGAATATGAATAGCTTACCAGAGAAACATATATAGGCGTATGAAAGACTTACCAGACAAATATTACAGGCATACGCCTACCAGACAAACATTAATAGATACATGGAAAGCTTACGAGACAAGCATTAATAGCCATATGAAGAGCTTACTAGACAAGCATAAACAGGCATATGAATAGCTTACGAAACAAGTATAAATAACCATATGAATAGCTTACGAAACAAACATTAATAGCCATACGAATAGCTTACCAGACAAACATTAATAGCCATATGAATAGCTTACGTGAGAAGTATAAATAGCCATACGAATAGCTAACGAGACTATTATTAATAGCCATATGAACAGCGTACGAGACAATCATTAATAACCATATGAATAGCTTATGGGACAAGTATAATTAGGCATATGAATAGTTACAAGACAAGCATGGTGATTTGCGTTCTTTTTTGTTTTTTTAGTGTTTATTCAGAATGTTTCTGAATTGCTTGGAAAATAACTTCTTTTTTAACCTACGGCGAGCATGTTACAAATCATACGATACCAGTTTTTGAAAGAAACTATGGCAAGCGAAACAATTCACGTAAAGTACCTGCTTAAATCTTTGTTCTCAAGGATACAGAGTTTAATTGCATCGAAAGTCCTAAAAGTCCAAATTGAAGACATAAAAGTCCAAATTGAAGACATAAAAGTCCGCACTGAATACATATGTGGATGATAAAATATAGGTGGCGGTTATTTATGTACTGCAATAAAAACACACACACACACGCACACGCACACGCACACACACACACACACACACACGCACTAGTTAAATCTCCTAGCTTCAAATATTTTCAGTTTAAGCATTAATTTTTCGAATGACAGATAGGTATAAAATTCCAAACTGTTGCTGCAATTTGATATATTCAAATAAAAAATAACTGTTGAATGTAATTGCGAAGGCATAATTCGTTCAGAAACAAGAAATTTACGTACCTGTGGCGAGTCCAAGCGAAGAGCTCTCTGTCTCTTCCTGCGACTAATAGGCTAGCGGAACTGTTTAGCCTAAAGTTACAATCCACTTGCTATACGGGACATGACGAATGAGTAATTCGACTTTCCATGCTCAGCACGTAGATTTTTCATGTCACTGTTTGTCATAATTTAAAAATTTTTATGCAGTAATTAGTATGCATTAATGAAGGTGCACGATCTAATGGTTTAATGTCAAGTTGTGTCACGAATACCATATGGAAGGAAGGTTCTTGCCATTTGCAAAAACTTGCATTGTTCTGTTTCATTGCATAGACTTCTAAATGCTAATTTAAGTTTGGATTCAGCGAATCGTGTCACTTTCATATTACATGGATAGTTTTCTTTAAGCCAAAGAGAGAAACTAAGGGCAAAAAATGCTTAATTGTTTACAATTTGTGACTGAAACAATAACATTACATTTAATACGTACAGTTATTCAACAATTTATGGAAAGCCCTCCCCCCATAAATGAAAATAATAATAAAAAACACAATAAATAAACTAGCTTCCCCTACCTTATTTTCTTTATACATAATATGCTCCTATTTTAGAAAGGTGAAATTCAATTTAGAACAAAAAATTAAACGGTCTTTGGACAAGACACCCACCTATCCTACCCAACCCACCTTGCCACGCTGCACTTAGAGCAAATTCTGGATTAGTTGATGAACTTCGTAAGTATTCTAATTTATAAATCAATTTTTTTTTCTACACATAACATTAAAAATGAAAGGATTCAGTTTAAAAAAGAAAGTTGTTTCCAATGCAAGAAAATAAAATTTGCGTGTGGGACCACTACCTATTATCCTTTCTGCTTTTAGTGTAGGGATTTTGACAGCAATGACTAATTTAGCTGTTTTCCGCACATTATTAGGTACTATTAAAATTAGTTTTGCAAATTAACATTTGTCATAAATTGTTCTAAAGTTACATTGTTAATTTTTAAATTTACCGATGTCTCGGCACACGCTAGTTATAAATCTTAATTAACGCTTCAAAATATTTGCATATTGCTGAAAATTTGTGCCGACTCTATTAAAATATACATAAGGGATACCTTTAACACCTGTATTTGTTACCCTCCTTACGGTGAGTGTGATTTAGATTTTTAATGTACCTTTAACACATTTTCAATCATATAGCTACAATGTCTGCTACGTGGCAGTTTATAGTGATGTCTGGCACCGGAGCATCATGCCGCAGACATGTAGCATGATGTCCCACCCAGTCACATCATCCTGACACCAGGCCGACCAGTTCTAACACTAGCCTCTTAATGCTGAGCACCAAGCAAGGCAGCTGCAAGTACCATTTTTATAACTCTTTGGAGTGACTCTGCCAGGGTTCTAACCCGCGACCTTCCGCATCCGAGGGGGACGCTTTTCTATCCATGACATTCTTCATATATAATATCTGTTCCTTTCTGGAAACCCTCTGTCTCTTTCCTGTGGATTTCTGAAAAGGATTATAGACATTCATACGTGTCCCAATACCAACTTACCCCTCATTAGAAGTCAATTCCTCAAAATGTTTGTACCGTTGAGAGCAACATATGTCATCCGATGCGTTACGTCTTTCAAAAAGACTTCAATGACTTAATTTTGTTTCTTCTCCATATTAATAATGTTCGTGTGCGAAAGAGTAGAAGCATTTCTGAAACAAAACAAGTTACATGTCGGATCGTAGCAATCAAAAGACCCTTCCATGAGATCATTTTCCTACCTAATTAACAGAACATATCTGACCCTTTTCAAAAAAAACTGTTGAAACAAAATATTTATATATGAAGTTTTGGATTTAGCAAAGTGTTATCATAACAGGTATAATTCATGCTTATTTATGGTACTTAATGAATATTTAATGTTTTTTAATGGTCAAATACCGTTTAAGTGAAAGGTCTGACGGATGGAACAGGGCTTTTGGCTACTTAGTTAAATGCAAATTTATTTGATACCAAACACAGAGCGAGCTCTCTAATAGCCCCAGAAATATCAATGCTATATAATGCTATATAATTCCTTTCCTCTTTATGGAAACAATGATTTCTTTTGCCTGAATCACAGTCTGATAATATCATATGAAAGAACGATAATGACACCAATTTTATTACAAAAATCCGAGACGGTTAAGACGATGGACTCGAATTTGTGTATCTTATGAAGCTTAATCAGTCCACAAAAGCGTATCGTTTATTTCAGCATGGCATTCTTTGTTTCTTTGGGGTTTTTTTTTTTGGGGGGGGGAGGGGGGCCTCCGGCTGTCTTGGTTGTCTTACCGAACACTGCCATTTCACCTCTGTCCTTGTGGGGCTTGAGTCTCAGGTTCAGCCAGTGTGTAAGTTAGAAGGCTTGCCAGTAGTTTCCCGTGGATCGGCGTTTCTTACCGGGGTTTTCCCGGGTTTTTCCTCCACCAGTTATTAATAGCCGCAATGTATCATGTGCTAGAAAATAGCGTTAAATCCACAACAGCAATATGGCATGTTGGAAACCAAATTTCGCTTTGAAAATATTATTGACACTCTATTATCATATATATATATATATATATATATATATATATATATATATGAACTCTTTGCATTTATTTCAGACACATTACAAACCACAAAAATCAACAAACAGCAGGTGCAACCACCATTATGATGAATGAGCTCCCAATGTGCCCAGTAAAACGTCATTGCATCAACCAAACTGTCAAAATGTGCAAAATGTTTTGGAATAATTAAAATCAAATCATGTGTCTTAATTACACCTCTCTGTGGAAGCTACATCTGAACCAAGTTAATGCTTTTCGAAATCAAACGGATGACTTAAAACGGTTGTGTCAAAGTTTAAAAGTAATATATTTGCGAATCTGATGTCTTTGATGAGTAGTTAAATGTCGCAATTTGTAGCACTAAATATATTGTCCGAAACATTGACGTTATTGTGACGATACAAGTCACCCTGTGATATAAAGCTATGAAGAATTACATTTTCGGCTATTTTACCAAACACCTCGCTAGATGACGTTATTAACAACACCAGTGTCTGCACAGATTTTTTTCACTCCCTCTTTTTGAGTTGGTATTGAAACCACCTTTAATTTGAATTTTTACGAAAAACAGTTAATACGTTAACAACACAGGATATTTGCTTGTAATGAACGAATAACGGAGATATGTCATCGAATGGGTGATAAAATCAGTATTGTCAAAAGTGGCGCACCCGGCGCACTTGCGTGCAAGGTGGCCACACCACTATGCTAAGTAAGTGACAAAATGTCGGGTCAAATTTTCAATGGCTAATGAGCACAGTCAAAACATACTTTTCGTATTTCACTCCAAAAACCATTTCTATTGGAAAATTCACTAATTCACGTGCTAGCATTATATATATATATATATATATATATATATATATATATATATATATATATATATATATATATATATATATATATATATATATATATTCGAGAAAAGGGAGAGAACCATCTGGATAGCAGCTTGGTATTTTTCTATAAAATATTCCAAAGTGTGTTAGAGCGGTGATAAATCTTAAGTCCTCAACTAATTAGATATGTAAACTGATTTGGCCAAACCATATTAATTTGGTCCCCACTTTCTCAAGATCTACTCCATAGGTAGTTCCAGAAGTTTGGTGATTTGTCATGTAAACTGTGAGAGTGATCTTTACCAATTGTAATCGAGCACACCAAGTTTTAGGGCCGGATGTCCAAAGTTGTAATGTAAACGTGCCATTCTTATATTTATCTAAGATGGATACTACATATCGAAGTGTGTGTGTGTGTGTGTGTGTGTGTGTGTGTGTGTATGTGTGTTCAATTGTTTATTTATTGATTAGTTAATGATGTCCTGATAGCTTTGTCATTCCTTTCCTTGCGTTACATTTGATTTAGTTTATATTTTAAACAAGACGTAGCATGAGGAATCGTCTGATTGAACTCAAAGCTTAATGTCATTAAATTTTATTCAATGTATTTTAAATGTAGAAATGCAGTTGACGGCTGTTGTAATTCTTTTTGTTTTTCCTTTTCTGAGGTGAAACACAAACAATTTATTATGAAACTCCTTATCTTCCTGTATATTTGATTGAAGGTTTCCAAAGGTGCTAAATTTTCCATCGTTTAAAGACGATAAACTAAACAGGTATTTAGTGAATAATATTCGCAAACATTTGAGTTGATCATGTGTTGTTTTTTTTTTTAAACTTGTCTGCTCCACATCTCAAAACCTGTTTGAATTTTTGTTTTTTTCTTCATCCAAATTTCGTATCATACAAAATACGCTTTATAAAATTTTGCGTACCTTCACGTAAAATATTTGATAGAGTCTTTATATTTACGATGTAAAGATATTGTGCTGAATAACTTTCGGCAGGGGTTTATTTCTTAATTCATTTTCACAGTAGGACCTTGCGTCAGACGCTCATGAACAATGATGCGAGTTCCTGTGTTGCATCATCTGACTTGTGAGAGCACGTTCCGGACCGGCTAAAGATTATAGAACACGCGTGAATGATCGGCCTTTTTGATAGTCAAACGTTAAATTTGTTGTTAAGACTATCCAGCGTTTTTTGTTGTGTTTTATCAGACAAAAACAGTACCCGAATTATGCAAGCCCCTGAGCTTCAACATATCGGACAGTGTTTAAATCGGTAGTATAACTTTAAAATAAGTGACCTGAAGGCAGCCGTTGTGTTAAAATTCTTATGTCGTGTTCGGTAACGCTTGAACTCCAATCCGTATATGATCACAGACATCCCAGCGATAATGTAAAACTCGCGATCAGTCTTCTCTCTAAAACGAGCGTGACATTAACATTCTTGATTATATCCAACCGGAGTCGTTCAAATACTATACATTTTTTGCTATATTTTGGTGGGATCTGGCGGGGTGGGGGTGGGGGTGGTAGGGTGGTAGTGGTACTGGGTTAAATAAAATTAAAAACGCGACCCTGCTAATAAATTAGCCTATCCTCACCCCACCCCACAAAACAGTTCCAAAGAAACTGGTTTTACTACGCCAGAGCAATGTTTGGGATCTACCAATCATTTTCTAAAAGAAAACAATTTGAATAACGGCATGTAGAAGAATATAAGCGGACACACGAAAATCCCCAATTAAAGGCGCAATGTTTTAATACGATTCCATGTGTTTATGTTCTGCTTATGTGCATGTTGTGTTTGTGCTCATTGTAACAAGATAACCGGGTTGGATTTCAGATTCATAACAGAACACTTTTGATGGTGATACAAATACAATGTTTATTGATGAATGACTTGAATGAGAAAAGAATTATGATTAATACGTGCGTGTATAAGATCCAAATATTGGACAAAATTAACACAATCCGCACGAACCTAATAATGTAACATAATGTGAATACAAGTAAATGACCTTACGCAGTACAAGGACAAAGGTTAATGATTCACAGTAATTTCACACGACGAAAAGAATGATGTGTTTTACTCAAATAGTAAAAATGATGTACTTTACTCATATAGTAAAATGTATTCACTCAAACAGTGAAAAATGAGGTACTTTACTCAAATAGTAAAATGATGAAAACAAAGGGACATATATCATACAAAATACCTTTACAGTCCCAAAACACTGGGACTAACAAACCCCAAAATTAGCCCACGGCTAAAAGATTATATGTATGGAGTAATACAAAACACTCCGTCACTAGTACACTTGGCTACCAGTTACACTGGTCAATCAGTCAGTCAGCATTTCAGGTAGTCACCGACCATCATTCAGTTCCTTGGTCAATCAAGCAATCAGCGCCACCAATCGGTCAGCAACGCCCGATCACCTGCTACTCGACCAGCAACACTTTCACTCAGCTCTACTGCTGCTATGGTTCAGCTTTACAGCTGCTATGGTCAACGTCTATGGTTAGCTCTACAGTTGGTACCTCGTCGACTCCGATCAGCTGAAAATACATCTAACACCGTGTACTATGCATGACACGGACATATACGATAACACATAATGACGTTATATACGGTAAGCTATACAAATTACATTATCGACACAACATTACAAAGCAATAAACAGATTCAGAAGTGAACCTACCCGTGCCCGATAAGAATCATACGGTACTAAACGTTTCTTAAAAATTCCACTTTATATTGCTAATATAAATCTCTTGCTAAGTCACAAACAAGAATAGAAAATATTTGCATTATACTACGTAAACCGAAGCTACACAGAAAATATACAAAAATAAACGTGGTAGTACAATAGTTATAACTTATACACAAGAAATCAATAAATAACTCACATACCTCTACAGCTGAAGATGTGCAAGTCCTTAGTTTTATTGGTGTGGTCCCTCTCAGATTTGTCATCATAGAGGAAACCCCCTAGTTCCAAAATTTAAAGTTTTTTTTTTATGTTTTTTCTGTTTTATTAATATGTGTGTGCTATTTGTATTAATTTTATAGAATTTCGTTTTTATAAATTTTTGTTTTAGGGTTTATACACCATTTTTCCTATTCTATTATAAAATACTCCTCAACCCGGGCTGGTCTTGGAGTTTTTTTTATTGTAAGTGATCATTGCCGGTGATCAGTATTGTCCATGTGTGCTATATGTGTGTGCTATTATGTATGTATGCTATATTGTGTTAATGTTTGGACTGGCATATAGTCAAATTTTTATAGTTGTTATTTAATTTATTCCAAATTCAGTTTAACTCGAGAAATTCAGTTGGACACATTTGTCTTAACCTTATTTCTCGGTCTTGTAGAATCTTTTTTTTTTAGTGTATGCTGGATATTTGGAAAGATAGTTAAGAGAATATAGAATGGAATGGATAGGATGTGTTATATTTGCGTGCAAGTGAATCTGTTTTCGTAATGTTCTTGTTCGGCTCCCTTTGGCGATTCGTGACACGACACGTGAGTCCCGTAGCTTTGGCCTCGCACCTTAGAATCCCCTGGGTAGCCTTTTCAATGTTTGTTTTGTTGGTTGCATAAAGTGTAAAGATCCCACAGGTATACTATTATAAACAAAGACTTAAATTCAAATCAATTATCTAAATCTCTTCTTATCTTTATTATTTTGTTTATATAGTCAATTCATTCTTTATAAATTACTTTATCATTAATTTTATCAGTATATAAAAGTTATTTATCATTTAAATTTATAATTTTATTTCTTAGTATCTGTCTTTCCTGTTTAGTCTTGGTACAAAATAGTATCATGTGGTTTTTTGAATCTATAAATTTTCTGCATGACCTACATTTAGATATATAAGATGTTAAATGCCTTTTAAAGGCTAACTCTCCTGTTAACCATTTGTCGTGCAGGTACAGGAACAGCCTACTTTGTATCGCAGCCGATCCTATACCTGCCCAGTTTTTTCAAAAAGTCGTCCAGTCTAGCTGAGGGTGTTTGAATTCTATTTTTTGTTTATCACTTAATGTTGCATTTAATAAAGTAACATAAGTATCATTGTTTAAATCCCAAATTTTTTGGTTATCTCTATATATGTATAGTATATCCTTTATTCTCCTATATGTTCCTGGTGGTTCAAAGAGTTTACGCAATTTATTATTTTTGTATATTTCATTATTAAATCTACATAAATATCCGAAATTATAAATATATATAGCTTCCCACGGATATTTTGGATTATTGTCTAATTGTTTAAATCTATTTAAAATTAATGATTTTTGTTTTATGCTCATGTTTGGCAGGGCTAATCCCCCTCTATCTTTAGGTCTGCATATATGTGTTTTTTTCTTAAGATAATGTATGGTATTATTCCAAATATAGCTCAATATTTTTCTTTCAATCGTTCCTATCAAGTCCTTAGTAGACTGCTCACTGACAAGACGTTCCGTAATGTAAAGATTTAGTCTTACGGTGAGGCATTTATACACAGACGATGCAGCCCTACATCGTCTGTGCGCTGGAAAAAGTATTCGGTTTTTCCCATTGAAAGCACTTCGCACATGCGGTATAGGAAGAACCGAACACACTGTTTCCAAATATTGTACAATATACATAAATAACCCTCGGGTATCGTTGTACATCAAAACGAAACCGGAGTACATATATTTAATAAATGAAGGGATTGGTACAATTCCGTGACATTCATGTTGTGTTGGTGTGCATTCTGTGTTTTTGTCCATGTTGTGTTTTTGTATTGATCTGTTGGTTGTTGTTGTTGTTGTGGGGCTTAACGCCATTTTTCAGCACACGATAGGCTATACATGGCGGCCAGTATTAATGGTGGAGGAAGAAACCGGGAAATCCCCGGGAAAGAACCACCGACCCACGAGAAGCTACTGGCAAGCTTTCTCACATATCCACATTCGCCGAATCCGAGACTCGAACCCACGCAGACAGAGGTGAGATGGCAGTGATCCGTAACGGAGAGCGCTTTAGACCACTCGGCCACTCGGGGCCCCCCTTGATCTGTTGGCCTTTTAGAGAAAGATCTGAAGTGTTCATCAGAACATATCAATTTACAACACAGTACACAGCAAGACTGCACATTAAACTAAAACTATGAAATTTGCAAATTATATTAACATATGTACAGTCTGTAGTTTCTCTTCTGAAGTAAGAGGATAATAATTACATGTAATTTAGTTCTTGAAGTTCCTAGGTCACTCTTTTATTTAATTTATTCCCCAGTTAAAAATAATTATCAAGCATTTTTTAATTAAATCACGAACCACGTGAAGCAATGAAAACAACATCTGCCCGCCCCTTTGAAAGTAAAGTCCCAAAACACGTTCCGTTGCAGACATGTATTGTAAAGGTGGGGTTACCTTGTTCAGAACAAAATACTAATTAGGAAAGGTTAGATTGTATCTGTCAACGACGATTCAAAACACTGGACTCTCTCCGCTACAGTAGGTCGGTGACACGTCTAATTCAGTTTACTTCCAGTGATAATTACCAGGACAGAGAACAAGTTAAAAAAAAAGAAAACCACCGTACTTTGAAAGGTGGCGTTAGAAGACCAGAATAGACTTCATTACCGACATTTTAATGTTTCCGCTTCCAGAGGCTCGTCTACTGTTGTATGTCATGAACGTTAAATTTTCATAGCCAATACGGCGTCCATCTAATTATTTTATACAGCTTGCTGCCTATCACATCAAAACTTCCGACACAAAACAGTTATGACTTCTTTAGAAAGGTAGCGAGGGTTGGCCTTAACAAACTGACTTTTAAAGATTGTATTATCAAATTAAATTTAAAACTAATAAATAGTGACAAAAGAGCAACAAGTTACAGTCCAATCAATCTACTGCTAAATTGTAATTTAATTTGTGCAATCTAACAGTACTAAAGAAAGATCAAGAATCGAGGCTTAATGAAACTGCTGTTGAAGGTTTGAGAAAGAAATGCATACCATAATTTTAAAGTAATGATAAAGTACAGGAGAATACTTATATTTGTGGTCTGCATTTGATATCTTTAATCATATTCTTGTTTTGAGATTTTCCAACCGATGCGACGTTTGTAGTGTCTCTCGTTGTACTGAGTGGGATGGGGTGAACAAGGATTATAGATTGTGCTCATCGTCGCAAAACTCAATGGGCATTGACATTTATTAAAAAAAAAAACTCTTGAATGCATCTCAAAGGTCTATATATTTCAATATGACAAAAACAAAATTAGCTTGGACAAAGTGAATTTTTTAGGTTGATTTTATTTTGGTTCTTTTTGCTCTTCTTGACATTTTCTTGTTACATTTGCAAGTTATCTCCTGCATGTTCGGGGATGTATAATAGGCTCGTTGAGTCATCCTGCATGCCGTAATAGGCGATTAAATGACGCAAGAGGCGTGGTGGCGCAGTGGTTAGCCTGCCTGATTCGCGACCGAAAGGATGCGAGTTCGACTCCTACCATTGGATCAGCCCGGGGTCGGCTACCGAGCTGTGTCATTTGAGCAAGGCACTTTTCTCCTGTAGCCTTGGCACTGAATAAGAGAGATGGGTATGGTATGTGTGTATGTGTTTTGTATGTGCCTGCATATCTATAAATCTTCAGAAATTTAAGGTGGCGCTCTACAGTTTCGTATTTTGCATAGGGTTAGAATTTTAAAGAAAAAGAATTCCCCCGGGTTTCCTCACTAGTTATACTGGATATTTAAAAAAGACCTTGTATATCTTAGGTATTGTTCAAAGAACCTTTAATTCCCTTTATTTTGGTGTTTGATTGATGAGTGTAATATGGGTTATAGCGTATACAGCTTGGCCTTACTCCAGATGTGCACCTTTCAAAAAAGTGCTTGGCTCCACTTGGTCATTTTCACTTCCTGAACTTCAGAGATAAACTGTAAAAAAAAAAAAGAGCCGATAACTTTTATACATTTTATATATTTGGTAATTCATTCATTGCACTTTCAGAAGCTGGTATTGTCTAGTCTGGCAAAATTCATTTTCCCTATTTTAATAGCTGCTTAGGATAGTGTACTTTAGACAAATTCAGGCTGATTTTTGGAGCACAAGGGAACAGTCATTTTAGTTAGCAGTGTGCTAAGATCATTTACAATTTCCAGAAGTACAATATCCTAAGAAATGGCAGCCACATTACATCAAAGTAGCATAGAGGTATGTCAACATTCTCTCCACTGTGCATGTTTTAAATGCAAACAACTTCACCTTACATACGTCACTCTCTCAAAAGTACATAATAACTGGTGAGCGCCCCCTTAAAGAGCACACAGGTATTATTATTGTATGATTTAATTTTGATTGTATGGCTGAAATATTTAAGTCGGAAGCATCAAAACAGTCCTTCTGAATAATTCTGCTGTATTTCCCCCCTCAGAACAGTATTTATTAGTGTCAGAATTTCAAACAGGTACAGCCCCCCTCCCCTTATGATAAAAAGTGGGGTATCTTAAAAATACGCATTGCATTTTGTCAACATTGCAACCAGTGTTATTCTGATAGACAGGAACATGAAACTAGCCATAATTATTCCTGAGATGTCAACAATAAATTTTACAGTTTGAAAAGGGATGGAACAGGTGAGGTTCATAAAGGTCAAAGGTCAAAGGGTAAAATATTAGCTTATTGTTTAATATGGAAGAAAGCAAATTTGCTTTGTCATCATTTATTTTTTAATTTCATTGCAAATAAATAAAAAGAAACATTTTCACTATATATTTCTTTTACTTAATGCAACAGTTTTAAATTTAAGTTGACTTTATTCCTATATTCTAAGACTTCTAATTTCCCCATAATTATGGTCACTACTCACACAAATATGCCTCATGGCAAATTATGTAAGCAAGAGCAAAATAAGCATAATTAACTTATTTTCATACATAAAATCAATGTTAAGGTACCATTTTATTCAGAACATCATGCAGAATAATATGTAAATAAGAAAACTAATTGCATACATTTTTATGTTTGTTTTAAGGTGGCGCTCTACAGTTTCGTATTTTGCATAGGGTTAGAATTTTAAAGAAAAAGAATTCCCCCGGGTTTCCTCACTAAGTGTACTGGCTATTTTATAAAGACCTTGTATATCTTAGGTATTGTTCAAAGAACCTTTAATTCCCTTTATTTTGGTGTTTGATTGATGAGTGTAATATGGGTTATAGCGTATACAGCTTGGCCTTACTCCAGATGTGAACCTTTCAAAAAAGTGCTTGGCTCCACTTGGTCATTTTCACTTAAGAACTTCAGAGGTAAATTGTAAAAAAAGAAAAGAGCCGATAACGTTTTTTACATTTTATGTATTTGGTAATTCATTCATTGCACTTTCAGAAGCTGGTATTGTCTAGTCTGGCAAAATTCATTTTCCCTATTTTAATAGCTGCTAAGGATAGTGTACTTTAGACAAATTCAGGCTGAGTTTTGGAGAACAACGGAGCAGTCATTTTAGTTAGCAGTGTGCTAAGATCATTTACAATTTCCAAAAGTACAATATCCTAAGAAATGGCAGCCACATTACATCAAAGTAGCATATAGGTATGTCGACAATCTCTCCACTGTGCATGTTTTAAATGCAAACAACTTCACCTTACATACGTCACTCTCTCAAAAGTACATAATAACTGGTGAGCGCCCCCTAAATCACAAACTGGTCGAAAAACATCAATATTATAAATTGCCGTAAAGCATCGACGTTATAAGGTGTCGCAAAACAGTGATATTGTGGGTGCTCTACAGAGAATATGAACTTCCTTGAGAGCGATAGGTGTAAGGTGAAGTTTTTTATTTGCAACATACCTCTATGTTACTTTCATGTACTGTGTCTTTGGATATTGTACTTGGGGGAAACTGTACATGATCTAAGCACGCATCTGACCAATATGGCGGCTTCCATGTGCTCCAAAAATCAGCCTGAATTAGTCTTAAGGCAGTTATTAAAATAGGGAAAATTAATTTTGTTAGACTAGACAGTACCATTTTCTGAAAGTGCAATGAATGAATTACCAGACATGTAAAATGTAAAAACAAAGTTATCGGCTCTTTTTCACAATTTACTTTTGAAGTCCAGGAAGTGAAAATGACTGAGCGGAACTAGCAGTCTTTATATAAATGCACATCTGAAACAAGGTCAAGCTGTATACTCTATAACCCCAAATACACCATCAACCCTACACCAAGAAAAAGTGAATTAAAAGTTCTTTTAACAATACTTAAGATTTTTAAATAGCCAGCATAACCAGGAAGGAAAACATGGAAAATCATTTTTCTTGAAATATTTAAAAATACGAAACTTTAGAGTGCCATAAAATATCGTCATGATAAAGTGCAGCAAAACAACTGCATTATAAAGTGCGCTTTGTGAATCGATTTTCATAAAAGAATTTAGATTTTTTGTACGTATCTACAATATTTGAAACAATATGTTCCATTTAACATTTCCAAGCACTTATTGTTTCTTATTTTATTTTCTTCATAAATTCCAAAATTCATTAATTTGATTGATCTACAGTCAGTAAACTAATGAGATGATTCTAGAGTCGGTTAACATAACATAACCACGCAGCTAGGAGAAAAGTAGTTTTAAATATACTTAGATTGCAATAGTCCCAACGGAAAAGAGAAAACAACACCAGAATATTAAGCGGTTTCTTAATTATCTTGAGTGTTATAGTTCACAATTTAACCAGTTAATAATCTACAAAGCACTAATAATAATTGTACAGACAACATGTCAGATGTGTCAGCAAGATTAATTTTGAAGGTAACAACGCTATCATACAAATACACGTGCATGAAGTTTTGCACGATCCTAAATACAAAAATTATCTTCCTGCAGCAGAAATTTTCTGGTGTTATACAAAGAAACCAAGACGAAAATACAACTCAAAAGATTCTATTTTTGTGTGTGCAGTAATATAGACTTTTTGTCTGAAACTTTTTGTTTGAATATAACTGGAGTCCTGACAGAGTGGTCATCATCCAACGAATGTACGAGTCAAGCTGGTACATATTTCAGAGGTTTTTCTTCTCTCCAAAAAAACTTTAATTATGCAAACAAATGTTTTTGTTTTCCAAAACCTTTAATTATGAAGAAATACAAGAAATGTAAATAAATGTATTTAGACACATTCTACATCCCTAAACAATGAAAATAAGAATGGCAATATTAATATACCAACGTTATCTTTTGGGGGGATTAATTTTCGAATACTTTATAAGAAACTTTACTTAAGATCATAACTAAACAACCGGGTTATCTGCATGTATTTGTATGTCGGATCATAGTTCTATCGGCATGTAATTATTCTCAGTAAACTTTAATTAATTTCTATTAATCTCTTTTTAAGAACACGATTTTCAGAAAAATCAAGCCCTTGTAACCCCAGGAGATGTTGTCTTAAGCACGAAGTTTTCCTTTCTTCTTTCTATTTTTTTGTTTCTTACGAGCATCGATGGAGCCATACAAGACAGATATTCGTAAAAAAAAATTTATTTGGGTATTCAATTTGCATATGTATTGCTGTATATGTCTATAATCCAATTATTGAATTGGGATATAAAAAAACCCCACAAAGGCCGATAATTCTGTGCAACTAGTTTCGCATTTAATGTATGCTTCTTCAGGCACAAAATGTTTCGAAAGAAACGGATGACGTCTTTATACTTTAAAATAACAATTACGCCATTACGTAACGTCAAAAATGATATGCATCATCATAACAATTATATATATATATATATATATATATATATATATATATATAT